>JAVBJF010000422.1:0-294261 GCA_033439095.1 Pseudococcus viburni | reverse complement strand
TAATTTCCCCAAAAAATTATTTTGAGGATTAGATTAGGTAAATTTTGAGAAAAAAATATTACAGTTCGAAAAAATTTTTTAAGAAAATATTTTAGGCTTTAATGGTGTGAAAGAAATTTTAGAGAAAATTTTAGCATTATTTCGAAACTTTTCAAGGAAAAATTTCAGAGTTCAAAGAATATAATATGCAGAAAAAAATTATAGTTTGAAAAGTTTTTAAACAATTTTGAGGTAAATGAGTTGAAAAAATTTTGAAAAAAGTTACTTTGAAAAAATAATTGGAAAAACATTTCAGAGTTCGAAAAAATGTTGGAAAAAATTTTAATATTGGGAAAATTGAAAAATTTGAAGGTTTGAAAATTTAAAAACAATTTCGAACTGTGATCTCTTTTTCTCAAAATTTAATGAATTCTCGAAATTTTTCCTCAGAGAGTATAGAAGGATGAGATAGTGTTTTAGCTCCCGAAAGGGGTTTTGACGAAATATATCCCAAAAGGTCAGTCATAAAGTTTCGTACCTCTAGAGCAAGTGTTTTTGGTGGGAGGAGCCAAGATGTGTTTTTCAAATTTTATTTTTTCGTTTTTCACCAATGTAGATAAAAATTAATAATGACTGTACCTCAAAATGGCTCAAAAATTTTGAAAACAAATTTTTGTGTTTCTCTAACCTCTAAAATCAATTTTAAAAAACACAAAATTTTTATCTACATTGGATGAAAAACGAAAAAATAAAGTTTGAAAAACACATTTTGGCCCCTCTCCCCGAAAACACTTACTCTAGAGATCAAAATTTTTTGGCAGAATTTTTCCTCAGTTTGACTGATCTTTTGAGGTAAATTTCGTCAAAATCCTTTTCGGGAGCCAAAACACCATACTTATCCTGCTATACCCTTTATTTTTTTGAAAAATATGGTTTGAAAAATTTAAAGTTAGTAAATCATTGAGGCATTTCAGTTCCAGGTTTGACCGGGCTTTAAATTGACGATTAACGAAATTATTTTTGGCATAGCAACAGTTTCGATATCGAGTAGTATTTTTTCCTAGCTGTTTTCCAGTTTGAGTCATCGGATCGGCTTCTCAAGATCAAAGGCGAGATTTCACGAAGAAAGATTGTCTTTTATATATTCTTAAGATGTAAAATAAGTGCTTATGTAATTCAATCGTATCACAAAGCTACTCTTTCCTGCTAAGTATTAAATTCTTTGATCGAAGGAAACAGAAAGTACCTAATGTCATCCAACACTTGTATCTCATATCACTTACCATTCGGTAAAGGTGCGAAACCTACGATAAAGTCCATCTTGCGTGTCTCGAATTAACAACGATGAAAGGAAAATAAAGGAAAAATGGTAGCAAACCGTTCAGTCGAAGTTATTCCGTGTGAAAAAGTATATTGAAAAATTCCACGACAATTGGAAGAAGCGGCGTGGTGCGAGACGACGATGGGGAAGATGCTCTCAATCGGAACATTTCAACCAATCGGATGGCATTTTGAAATTACTAGAAACTCGTTCGCTATTGTCGAAACGGTACAATAAAACGCAACAAATGATAAATGAAAGGCGCAAAACTAGGCACCGTTGGAAAGGGAAAAAATTTCATTTCAAATATTGCTTATAAATTTCGTCGCCTGTACGTGCGATTATGTAGTTGTTTTTGATGAAAGCTTTTCGGTTTTATTTTCGCCGAACGACGTTTATGTCGTTTCTCTTGGCGTTTGGAATCTTTTGTTGAGAACTTGATTGCAGCCAGACTTGTCGAGAAGGAAGAGGGGTGGAAGAATGAAAGGAAGAGGCCTTTGTCGATCACAGAATCATTCAAATGAGTTTGGAATCGTTGCGAAGTCTCAAATTCATCGAGTTGATTTAGGTTTGCTTCTTCCTCGAAGATTTTCGGGATAATTTTTCTGATCAGAAAGAAACCACTGAACGAAATTTGGAATAATATAAAATCAATATTTTTTAGGGGGGGGGGGCAATTTTTTTTTGCTTTTCAGTCCTGGAGAAGAGAACTGGAAAGAGGGTCTGAACTCTCTTTGAAAATTTCAAAAATTAGGAAAAAATATGACATTTTGGGGGTTGAACGTCTTTTTTGGGGCAGAATTTTCTATGTGATCAGAGAAATCGATAAATTTTTTCTTGCTGAAAAGCAGCTCCGTTCCTGACAATGGAGCAAATACGTATCTAAAAAATATTTGATTTGGATTACTGACCTAATTTCTTCAATTCATTAAGCCTCAGTCGTTTTTTCAATTCAACCAAGTTAAAATATTTTTGGTATTTCTATTTTTTTGATACGAAATTTCAAATTTGAACTTGATACGTGAGTATGGGAACTCAATTAGGTGCACGAAGTGACACGAGATAACGCTAATAAGTAAACGAAGTAACATCCTTTCGAACGTATATCTTTACAGGCTAGAAAACCGAAGGTTTGAGGGTTCGAGAGCAGGAGAAAGGGGCAGAAGTGAAAGCAGCGACGTTCGACGACGTTAATACATATTACACGCGTATCTATACCTACGTTAATTCGAGTAAAGTTGGTTATATTTAATGGCATAATTTATGACGTTATTCGTTGCTAGTTAAAACAATGTTAATGTTGTTAATCGTTCGTTACGGTCGTATTGGAATTTGCATGCGCCATAAAAGCTAAACCGCGACTTCGAGTTTTAAATGGCTCTTCGTGAGTAATTTGGCAGGCGATGAAAGGAAATTTTTTTCTCAACGGTAAAGTTCCGGGTATTTGGTCCTTGAGAGCTTGGGAAAAATACCGAAAATCAGGCAGCAGGTCAACTAAATGTGGGAATTTTGAATTTCAGAAGTCTACAGAAATTGATGTAGAATTGTGAGACTGGATGGTGACCTTTTTGAAGGAGGGAGGATGAGAAAATCTTTTGTGAATTGAGTCGACCAGGTGTCCAATCAGGCGCAGAACTGTGGGGGAGAGGGGAACACCATCATAGCCAAAAATGGTTTATAAAATGCGTAAAAATGGGGTTATTTCACTTTTCAGGGATAATTTTTCAAAAAAAATCGTTTTCGCAAAATCTCTGTATTTTAGAAAATTTTCTCAGAAAGTATAAAAAAAATTGTCAAAAATTCAATGTTTCTTTTCTTTTCTGAATTCTTTGTCTGGATCCGCTACAGTTTTGTCAGGTGCTGAAAGTGATGAAAAGTTCCTCCAAAAATTACAAAATGCTGCTGAAAATGATTTTAAAAAAAGTGATAGAAAAGTCCTGTATTTTTCATTGAAAATTCATTTTTTTTGCATAGTTGCTGCTTTCTAGAAAACCTAAAAGAGGTAATTTCAAAATTTCCATTCCAATATTGATTTAAAACAACAGTCCATTTCAAAATGGATATAATTTGCGTTTGAAAATCTCAATTTCTCCAATCTTAGTTCCTGATACATAAACGTATAAGAAGCGAGTCTGAGGATCTTGTATTCCATTGGATTAAAATGTTTAAAAAATGATGAATTATGGATTTTGATATGGATTTTTTGAATAGTTGCGTGAACTCTTTCTCTGTTCTTTCCATCCAAGAAAGATTCATTATTTTGAAGCAGATGTTTACTCTCTCTTATTTTTGTCTGGGGTTTGATTCCAATTTAGAAAAAAAAAAAATCATTTTTAACAAGTAATGGCATCATGTTCTAGTATTTTTATCTAAATTTTCTTATCTGGTTCATTTTTATTGCATTGGTTAAAATTTTCAATGAATTTGGGCAGGTCTGCAGAATATTAAGATTACTTCAATTTTTTGCGAGAGTGTGTGTGGAAAATATCGGGCCAACGGTCTTTCAAAAATACTGCATTTTTTCACATTGGCTGAGGAAATTGAGAAGGGAAGGGGCAGGACAATGCAGAGAAAATCAGGGCCCAAGGGGAAAAAATGAAAACCAAAAAACAGGGTTTCTCGTGTAATGAGGACAGAATTTTTAACCCTAGTGGGCCTTTTGCAGGTCCAGAATGGGTGGGAGGAGACATCCAAACTTTCAAGAAAAATAATTAAGTCGTAAAAGTTTGTAAATAGGTTCCTATCTATTTTAGAAGTTATTTTTTTATCAATTGCGATTACAGATTCATTGTAGTGCACTACTTGCGAATTCAAAAATAATAAATTGAAGAAGAAAATACGTATTAATGATAGAAGCTATAGGTACTCGTTTTCTAATGATTTGATGAATAATTTGACATATTTCAATGAAATCGAGGGAATTGCTGTTTTATAAAAGGCGTATGGGCGTTGCTAGAAATATTTGGTTTCGTGTCATCGGTTAGAAACACAAATAAGTTCACTTTTTGTACTGTAATAAAATAGATCAACTGTCTAGACATTATCGTACTCAAGTTCATTACAAGTTTGATAATTCAGATAGTTCAACAAGCTGAAGAATAACGAAGAATTTGCTGATTCGGTGGATGACTTTAAATGTTGCTCATTTAAATAGTGGTAAAGGGTACCTGGAAATTGGTGGTTAAGATAGGCGAATCTGCCCCCGAGCTGAAATTCGAAACTAACCGGTGGAATTTAGTTCTTAGGGTCTGAAAACCACGTGGTAAAGATTTTGGCCCCCAACTCCACTCCTAGCTCCAGTTATTGGACAAAACGTTACTTTTTTCAGCCTTTCCATTAAAAATTTTTATTTCCGCGAGTTTTTCACCAAATTTTTTCAAATTTTCGTGAGGTGTACCCTATACTGAGGGGTATCAGTGTGTGGTTTGAAAAAAAAATTTTGATGATGTTTTCAAGCCGAAAATTGCGTTTGAAAACTTCAATCTGAGTTTTTCACATGATGTTTCAGAGGTGCAATTTTGAAAAAAATATATTTTATGTACCTAGTCCCTATGTACATCATGATATTTTTTTCAGAATTTTTAACCCTAGTGGGCCTTTTGCAGGTCCAGAATGGGTGGGAGGAGACATCCAAACTTTCAAGAAAAATAATTAAGTCATAGAAGTTTGTAAATAAGTACCTATTTTAGAGTTTATTTTTTTTTATTAATCGCGATTACAGATTCATTGTAGTGCACTACTTGCGAATTCAAAAATAATGAATTGAAGAAGAAAATACGTATTAATGATAGAAGCTATAGGTACTCGTTTTCTAATGATTTGATGAATAATTTGACATATTTCAATGAAATCGAGGGAATTGCTGTTTTATAAAAGGCGTATGGGCGTTGCTAGAAATATTTGGTTTCGTGTCATCGGTTAGAAACACAAATAAGTTCACTTTTTGTACTGTAATAAAATAGATCAACTGTCTAGACATTATCGTACTCAAGTTCATTACAAGTTTGATAATTCAGATAGTTCAACAAGCTGAAGAATAACGAAGAATTTGCTGATTCGGTGGATGACTTTAAATGTTGCTCATTTAAATAGTGGTAAAGGGTACCGGTGGTTAAGATAGGCGAATCTGCCCCCGAGCTGAAATTCGAAACTAACCGGTGGAATTTAGTTCTTAGGGTCTGAAAACCACGTGGTAAAGATTTTGGCCCCCAACTCCACTCCTAGCTCCAGTTATTGGACAAAACGTTACTTTTTTCAGCCTTTCCATTAAAAATTTTTATTTCCGCGAGTTTTTCACCAAATTTTTTCAAATTTTCGTGAGGTGTACCCTATACTGAGGGGTATCAGTGTGTGGTTTGAAAAAAAAATTTTGATGATGTTTTCAAGCCGAAAATTGCGTTTGAAAACTTCAATCTGAGTTTTTCACATGATGTTTCAGAGGTGCAATTTTGAAAAAAATATATTTTATGTACCTAGTCCCTATGTACATCATGATATTTTTTCAGAATTTTTTAGGTGGTGGAACACCTTGAAAAATGCGAAAAACCACGTTTTCACAGCGTTTTTCACTCATAAAATGGTCATTTTAGGCCGAATTTTTTTTTTGTAATTATATTCCAAAATACGTATTTATGCACTACTTGTCAGATTTTCACTTCATTTCATCTCTTTTTCGCGATTTTGATAATTCAAGTCCAAATACTTCAATGAACTCCATTTGTATGGTCAAGGCACTAAAATTTTGAAAATTCAAAAAACAATTTGAAAATTTTCCATTAACACAAATAATTGCCAAAAATTGGGTTAATCGACTTTTAGAAGCGGCTCTTTTGCGTAGAATAATCTAAATGTGCAACCGTTCCCTCTACTCAAAGTAGGGGGGTGGATCCCCTGTAGAAAACGTTGCATTTTCCCCCAAGAATAGCTCAGCTACAGTGAAAAATTCGAAAAAATGTTTCATACAAACGTTGTAGAGCGTTAAAAGAAGAATATTTTCCTTTTTTTTAAATTTTTTCTACGTGGTCTTGGGGCCGAGCTATTGCAAAAAGAAAAAAGATCGACGCGAGGTTCAAAAATTTCGTACAAAATTTTAAACCCCCTCTTTTGGGGCCCAATTTTGGTTCAAGGGTTAGATGATTATAAAAATCGAGTTTAACGACCACGAAAACCCCAGAAACCCACTTGTTGGGCTATTGGTTCGCTAGATTTTATACCAGAGCCGCTCCTAAAAGTCGATTAACCCGATTTTGGGCAATTATTTGTGTTATAATGGAAAATTTTCAATTTTTTTTTTTACTGAAGGTTCTAGCTCCCCTCCATGATGTCTTAGGAAAAAATGATAAATAGAAAAATTGTTTGTTTTTAAATTCTCTACAATTTTCGTTTCAACTTTTTTTTCGTAAGGGCGTAATTTCGAAAGTTATAGCCGAAAAACCAAAATTTGAACCCCCCTACCCCACGAAACGGGGACAAAATATTCCCCGATTTCAGGGAAAGTCGGGTATGTTGAAATACACCCTCTACAAAGCTCAAATACGAACTTTCCCGTTTCCGGGAATTTTTTTTTGGTCAAAACCTAAAATGACCGTACTAAATGTACAGGGTAAATTATTGAAAAAAAAAAACGGTTGACTCAAAACTGAATTTTCAAAATTTGAGTGCCTTGACCATACAAATGGAGTTCATTGAAGTAGTTTGAGCTGCTGAAAATAAATCTGTTGCAAATTTTTTCGTATGACAATTTTGTATGGAAAATAAAGTGAGATATTCAATTTCGAGCCTTGTGCTGTACTTATTTGGACTTGAATTACCAAAATTGCGAAAAAGAGATGAAATGAAGTGAAAATCTGACAAGTCGTGCATAAATACGTATTTTGGAATATAATTACAAAAAAAAAATTCGGCCAAAAATGACCATTTTATGAGTGAAAAACGCTGTGAAAACGTGGTTTTTCGCATTTTTCAAGGTGTTCCACCACCTAAAAAATTCTGAAAAAAATATCATGATGTACATAGGGACTAGGTACATGAAATATATTTTTTTCAAAATTGCACCTCTGAAACATCATGTGGAAAACTCAGATTGAAGTTTTCAAACGCAATTTTCGGCTTGAAAAAATCATCAAAAATTTTTTTTCAAACCACACACTGATACCCCTCAGTATAGGGTACACCTCACGAAAATTTGAAAAAATTTGGTGAAAAACTCGCGGAAATAAAAATTTTTAATGGAAAGGCTGAAAAAAGTAACGTTTTGTCCAATAACTGGAGCTAGAAGTGGAGTTGGGGGCCAAAATTTTTACCACGTGGATTTCAGACCCTAAGAACTAAATTCCACCGGTTAGTTTCGAATTTCAGCTCGGGGGCAGATTCGCCTATCTTAACCGCCGGTACCATTACTGGTTTTTTGTTCTCTGCAAAATCGAATTGAAATTGAAATTATTGGAGGGGCAAAAATTGAATTTTCAAATTCAGGTTGCAGTTTAGCAGTTCTTTCCTTTTTTGACTTGAAATACTACTTTTCCAAATTTTCCTCCTTCAAGTTGCAAATTTTCTGAAAAAAGGTTCAATAATTTCTCAAGCTTTTCGATTCAAACACTAAAAATGCATTTTTGAGATTGGGGTGAGCTACTCCTTCTAGCCCGCGTGTTCAGTCCACTTTTTAGAACTTCCAGTCCCAGCTCTTTTGCTAAATACCTATGTGGGACTTGATAAATTTTTCAGGTGAAAATTTCCGCCAGGGGAATATTATTGTAGGTGTGAATATCCCTTTGAATGAAAGGTATTCGTAAAATATTCGTCGAATTTTCTTTTTCGTTTATAATTTATAGCAAAAAATAAAGGAAGAAATTCGCTACTACACGATACAAAAGCTGGGGGAGAAAGGAATTAAAACAATTCTAGAGAAAAATAATATAAATTATTCAACGGGTGTTGTCATTTAGAGAGGTAAAATTACCGCTTAACTTTTATAACGTGGGTGAACAATAATCGGCTATACCGATCGATATTTAAAAATATGCGATGGGAAAATTGTAGCAGCGCCTGTAAGGAGATATAAAAAGCAAGAGGAACACGTCAAAGCGACATCAGGCTACACAGCTAGGAGGCGAGAGGAATCAAATGCTTATAAAAACACGCTCGAGTTCGGCGACTGTGAAAAAAGTAACGTTTTGTCCAATAACTGGAGCTAGAAGTGGAGTTGGGGGCCGAAAATTTTTACCACGTGGATTTCAGACCCTAAGAACTAATTCCACCGGTTAGTTTCGAATTTCAGCTCGGGGGCAGATTCGCCTATCTTAACCGCCGTACCAGTACTGGTTTTTTGTTCTCTGCAAAATCGAATTGAAATTGAAATTATTGGAGGGGCAAAAATGAATTTTCAAATTCAGGTTGCAGTTTAGCAGTTCTTTCCTTTTTTTTGACTTGAAATACTACTTTTCCAAATTTTCTCCTTCAAGTTGCAAATTTTCTGAAAAAAGGTTCAATAATTTCTCAAGCTTTTCGATTCAAACACTTAAAATGCATTTTTGAGATTGGGGTGAGCTAATCCTCTAGCCCGCGTGTTCAGTCCACTTTTTAGAACTTCCAGTCCCAGCTCTTTTGCTAAATACCTATGTGGGACTTGATAAATTTTTCAAATGAAAATTTCCGCCAGGGGAATATTATTGTAGGTGTGAATATCCCTTTGAATGAAAGGTATTCGTAAAATATTCGTCGAATTTTCTTTTTCGTTTATAATTTATAGCAAAAAATAAAGGAAGAAATTCGCTACTACACGATACAAAAGCTGGGGGAGAAAGGAATTAAAACAATTCTAGAGAAAAATAATATAAATTATTCAACGGGTGTTGTCATTTAGAGAGGTAAAATTACCGCTTAACTTTTATAACGTGGGTGAACAATAATCGGCTATACCGATCGATATTTAAAAATATGCGATGGGAAAATTGTAGCAGCGCCTGTAAGGAGATATAAAAAGCAAGAGGAACACGTCAAAGCGACATCAGCTCCCAGCTAGGAGCGAGAGGATTTCAAATGTTATAAAAACGCTCGAGTCGGCGATGGAAGCAAGAAAGAAACCGCCTCTCGAGTATTGAAACTCGGTCGCTTATACCGACGCTGTGTACTGGAAAAAGTTTCACTTCATTGAACTTTTTCACGGTGCGGTATTCGACTCGAATATTCCTTCTATTGACTGGTTTTCTGCAAATAATTGCAAATAAACTCGAAGGTTAGATTTTTTCTGAATTCAAAGTAATGTTCTACTAAGTTGAACTTTGAAAATTGACCAAAAATGGTTTGCTTTGAGAGACGAAGGTGATACAGTTTTAGATGGGGATGGAGGCGTTCAAGGCAATTTTTTCTACTCCAATGGCGGATTTAGCTATTTTTTTTTGAAAGGGCACAGAAGAATCAAGCGTATTGGGGGGATATTCAGCAGGGAAAAATATTTTTTGAATGCACCTAGGGGGAGGGTGAAAAATGAAGTTTTAGGTAATACATACATAACACATGGCGACAAAAAATTTTTTTGCTCTGTGTCCGGGTTCTCATGCCGAAATTCTGTTTCTAGACATCAAAATACATCGCCTTGCTCAATCCTGGCTTCCAAAGTTTGCTTTGGGGGTGGGGGGCAAAAAACCAGATTTTTCGAGGTCAATAAGCCTGAGCATTACAAAAAAAATTGAAAATTTTTTTTTGAACTAATCTTATAAGAAATTTTACGGCGAATCCAATGCCGCAAACCGCAGACCTCCGTCTCTTTTTTTAAAAAAGTTACTTACAGCTCATTCTTTCCAAAATTTTGTGAAAAAATCGCATTTTTTTTTTTTCGCAAAGAAGTGAAATTTGAGAGAAAAGTAAGGGTTTTAAGGCCATTATGACCACGGTGAAAGTTGTAGAGAATTAAATTTCCTATCGAATAGGCCCTGGATGATTTCTCTGGGAGGCATAGTTTTCAAGATATTTTCGAATATAAGTTTTGCTGTTTGTAAGTTTTAATAAAATTGAGCAACAGACACACATTTCCACATTTAAAAAATGTCTCTAGTTGGTACCTAATAAACTCGAGAATTCACTACTCGAAAACGTAATACATCTGACTCTTGGAAGAAATCTAACCATCCTTAGCAGTTTTCTGACTCGTAACTCTCAAGGTAATGAATTTACACAGGAAAACTTTTTTTCAGAAAAGAATTGCAAAAAATTAATGTAAAACAAAAAAGTAATGAACAACTTTTACAGTAGAACAAGACCCTAAAGAAACAGCGGGAAAGAATTGGTGGGGGGGGGGGTTAAAATTGGTATTGGGTCGTGGTACATCATCGGTGGTCATAATGGCCTTAAAACCCTTAGTTTTCTCTCAAATTTCACTTTTTCGCGAAAAAGGCACAAAAAATGTGATTTTTTCACAGAATTTTGTAAAGAATGAGCTGTAACTTTTTTTCAAAAAGAGATAGAGGTCCGCGGTTTGCGGCATTCGATTTGCCGTAAAATTTCCTACAACTTTCGCCATGGTCATTATGGCCTTAAAATCCTTACTTTTCTCTCAAATTTCACTTCTTTGCAAAAACAAAAAAAAACAAAAAAATGTGATTTTTTCACAAAATTTTAGAAAGCGTGAGCTGTAACTTTTTTTAAAAAAGAGACGGAGGTCTGCGGTTTGCGGCATTGGATTCGCCGTGAAATTTCCTTCAAGATTAGTCCAAAAAAATTTTTTTTCAATTTTTTTGTAATGCTCAGGCTTATTGACCTCGGAAAATCAGTTTTTTGCCCCCCCCCCACCCCCCAAAGTAAACTTTGGTCAAAAAAAATATTTTTTCCTATATTAGTTACATAAAAGCAACTCAAATTTGGCGATGAGAACCCAAATTTTTTCATTCTGAAGTCACCTTTTTCATTCTGAAGTCACCTTTTTCATTCTGAAGTCACTTTTTTTCATTCTGAAATTATTTTTTTCGTTCAAACACCCTACCGCTCTTGCATAAAATTAAAAAAAATACTGATATTTCTAAAAAAAAATTCCTATCAAATCTTTTTTTACCTTTAGATGGAAATTGAAATTTATCATTTTTTCAGTTACTTGAAGCTTATTCTTAAACTCGTAGTTTCAAGTAAAGATTTATTAATAAAAAAATGTTTACAGAAAAAAAAGTTTTTTCAGCACTATTGCAGAGAAAAATACAGTTTGAGTTGTATAAAAAATAGAGGGTGTATTTATTTATGAAAAAAATTGAAAAATAGGTCACTTTTTGCCTCATAAAAAGTCACTAGTCACTATTTTTTCCCAAAATCTGTGTTTCATGCCTGACCACGTTTTTTCGGATCATTTTGGTACACATGTAAGTGGGCATCGGTTGTCATTTTTCCTGTTATCTTCCTTATTTCAAATTAAAGATTCATCAAGAATAAAAATTTAGCCCATCTGTGCAAAAAAATTGTGATTACCTATTTTTTTTTTTAGAAAAAGGTCGAAAATTGTTTGAAAATAACTGGTCAAGCCAAGCTTTTTTTCAAAACGGGCCTGACCTGCCTTTTCTCCTCCACTGTTCTACTTCAAAGTGATTGAAAAAAATCGTAAAATTTTTCGTTCCAAGGTATTTTCCGTTCGTTCCATTTTTTTTTTCGTGAAATTTGTCCCAAATTTCCTCATCGTCGTAATTAAAAACGAAGCAATGTAACACCAACGTGTGTAGCTTATGTTTTTAATAGCGTTCCGTCAATTTTCAATTTATGACTTTTTCGGCGAGACAAACGTTGGGAAAAAAGTTTCGATACTATTTTTGTCCTCGTCGGCATCTTATAACCTCTCGAGAAGCAAAGTCGAGGCCAAAAAAACGATAAGTTTTCAATGGATGGGGTATACTGCCGAGGTGGTTCGTTGGGGTATTTTTTTCTCATCTCGTTCGCGATTATGTATACGTATATTGCTATATCTGGAGCAAAACTGTGAAAAGTTTTTACGCACTTGTTGATTAGACTCGACTGTATATAAATTTGGCGCGCATATGAGATCGGTGCGGTAGCGGTCGCGACTCGAGTACATGAAAAAAAATAGAAAAGCTTAAAAGATTAAAGTTGTCTTTGGCGAAACGAAAAATATATAAGGGAATTTATTCAGCTACGTGCGATGGCGAAAAAGGTCCGGACACTTTTTATTGGCTCGGAATATAAATTTGCAAGCGTTTTTTGCCACGACCGAGCGAACAGTCCGCGTTCTCCTACTGCTTCGCTTATTTTCCAAATATCTGGAAAAACAGCTCGCCGAACCGGTGACGAGGGTGAGCAGCGAATTTAATTTCTTATTGCCGGCATTTTAAGGAATTCTTCATTTGAAACGAAGACGATGAAAAAGAAACGTTTATCGATTTTCTGTCTCTCGTCGCTGACGTTTACGATGAGCAGCAGGGCAGGGTGGGAGGGCGGCGACTGTACTGAATTTTTGGTGCGTTTTTGTGTTCGCGATGCGAACGAATCGGAACAAAAGCGAAATTTCCATTACATGTGAACGAGCCGTGGCCGCGGCAGCGGCGGCGGCGGCCCCGAAGTCTACAGCTTTTAAAAATGCGACAAATTATGTGCGTGGGAAACGAACCGATGTTCGTGTTCGGTACAGCCTTTGTCGCTGAAAAATTTCTTTTTTGTTTGCGTATACGTATAGGTATACGCGTTTTTTAATTTCATTTCAGCAGGTGATCGATACGCAAATTTTCCGAACGTGTTCCCCCGCCCGCAATGCTCCTTTCGAGATTTACGAATTACGAACCAATTGGTTGCGTTCTCGGTGGTGCCAAGAAAGGTGTAATACGGTTGCAATGTTGACATGGAACTTTCAGCAATTAAACCAGTTTCGCGGGCGTGATTACGTAAACAATTTCACACGTCGGCGTTCTAATTATCAATTATTATTTTAAATTATTTATAACGATTATTTTTGCAAGCCTCCGTGATTTCTCCCCCCTCTTTCCCCTGCCGAACAACAAATACGTACCAGTTTTAAAGTTGCGTGTAAAAAGTGACTGGCATTGGTCGATCGTTGGGTAAAAACACGTGCTCGATCGAAAGTGATTTTTACTCAATGTAAAAGAATCGATTGAAAGTGAACGAAATTTCGTTCGGTGCGATTTCTCGACTTGGTCGCATTTTTTTTACCTTTTGAGTGCTTCTTATTACCGTTTGCGACGGTTTTTTTTTTCGTTGCACGGTCAATTCACCTGGGCCTGGATTGGTCAAGTGGAAAATTGAAAATGGAAGGGAGGGATTTCGAGCAAAGCAAAATTACTGTATAGTATATACGCCTTGTTACTTTATTGACATCGGGTACCTTTTTACGTTTTTCGGGTCGAGTGAGAATAATCGATCAAGAATATTTTTATCGTATGATGCTTTTTTTTGGAGAATAAAATAAGGTGAATTACGTTGTATGTATTTCTAAACAAGATGGCGAAAATTGAAAAAAAAAATTGAAGGGTTTTCGGATTATTCGAGCATGCTTATATTGATGATTTGTTCAAATGTTCGTTTATTGCTTGGTGAACGACTTTCGTTCGAAGAAAATTTGTTCGTAAATTATTGTTCTATAATTTTCCAATATATTGCAAAATTTAAAAAAAAAATGCTCCCAAAAACCTTTTTTGGAACTTTTTTTTGTAAACTGATTCAGAGGTCCGAGAACGATGATTCATATCATAACTTTTGCATTCTTTTTCAATTTCAAGAAATGGCTGTTTTTAGAAATTAAAGGGATCTCGGGTTTACCAGTTTCGGAAAACTCGAAATTTTCAAAGTAGTTGGGAAAGTAAGAAAAGAGTTGAATTTGCCCAAAAATTCTCAAAGAGTCGAGAAATTGTGAGATCGAAAAACACTTATATGTACCTATGAAAAAAAGAAGAAAATTCGTGGTACCTTTAATTTAAAAAATGTTGAATTAGGTATTGCATTACTTTTTCAATTCGGAATTGAAGAAAATTATTTTAAAAATTCACATCCTTTTTCAGAGTGTCCATTTTATGGAATACCTGAAAAACATAGAAAAGTCAGGGAATTTTAAAAGCCTGAAAAAGTCGGGGAATTTTGAAATTTCTGCTGGAATTGAGTAAAAATCCAGAAAAAATATGAATAAACTGTAAAGTGTTTTTCTGTTCATTTTATCTTAATTTTTTTTGTCCTCGCTTCAGTTTGGGTCAAATTCTACCATTCCTTAGTTTATGTAACTTTTTTATTTGGCATTTGTTAACCATACTGAACGAATACAATATTGATACTTGAATGTATGCTTTTGTCCAGTAAATTATTATTTATTAATTTTAAACTCAATGCATTCGATTTTGGGCGATACAAGTCATACAAAGGTCATAAGGTACTGTTGACTGAAAATTGCATTACCATCGTGACCAAATTTAACCCCCCTCTCCCTCTTCCTCAGTTTAAATATCATGTGTATAAAGTCTGGAAAAATTGGCCTGGAAAACCTGGAAAAGTCAGGGAAAATCATCTCTGAAATATTGTGGACATCCTGTTGATTGTTTTGAGGAAAAGAGATAACGATCAACGACAGCTCAAAATTTTTCACCTGAAATATAAATAAAATTGAAAAATTTTGTTTTTTCCCTTTTTAATCACAATTTTTGTAATTTTTGTAATTTTTAGCCCTCACTTTTCTGGGTAATTTAGACCTGGTGTGTCATACAAATTGGATACTTCCAAAGTCGATAATGAAGAAGAAAAATCAAAATTTTCGTTCATACCTTTTTTTGTGGGTAATTACTTATTTGAAAACGGAAGATTTTCAAATAATATTATATGAGCAGCCTTCCTTTCAGAAAGTCTTAATAATACGAAACAGAAAAAATTCCCTCCCTTTCCTACCCTTACATAGGTACATCTTTTCTGGCACTAAATCTCACTGAAACTAAAAAGTTCATTTGCTTGTGCTGGAATTAATAATTATTGCATTGAAAAATGGTTTGGGAAATCTGGAAAAGTCGAGGAAAATCATTTTTGGAAAAGACATAATTTTTCTGAATTTTTATGGAGGAGAAAAGAGGAGTCGCCGAGGATAAGGAATGTAAATTTTTAAAAATTCGTAAAATATAATTTCTGAATTCTGGTAGATAACTTGAGAGTACTTCGAGGTTTACAAAGACATTTTTCAAGAAAACACTCGAAATTGAAGAGAATTGGCTCTTTTTTTTATGTTTTAAAAATTGTCATTTTCACCAATTAAATGGTTTGCAGAGGTAGGTTTTGAGAAATGAAAAATTGATTAAAAGATGGGGGGGGGGTCGTGTGAGCCGATTGAAAAAAGATTAGATAGAATAATTCCTCATTTTTCTTCCATGCTTTTTGTGAAAATTGTCATTTTCTCGCAATATTTCAGGGTTTGCAGAGATTTTTTTCTTAAAAATTCATCGGGAAATGAGTGGAGTGGTGTGAGGGGATTGAAATGTAATGACGAATCAGCGTTAATTAGGACTTTAATTAATTTATTCACAAATTATCCATTAAGTTGCTGAAATTAATTGTCGAGAATAATTTCGATATCTTGAATTTTAAATGGAAAACCCTGAAAATTGGAGTGAAATTAAAAACTGAAAACTGATCATTTTGATTTTCCAAACATAAATCGTTGATAACGTTTTACGTAAGTATCCATTTTTGTTTTCAAAATTATAATTACAGGGCTGGATTAAGCCGGGTAGGAGGCGGAAAGAGAAGAGCCCATTTCCCAATAATTTCGAAATTATTGTATTTTAGCCAGAAAATTAGGTTCTTTGCATTGCGAAAATTTGGGGAAAGTGATGGATTTTTCAGAAAATTGACGCTTTGAATCGGGAAAATTTGGGGGAAAATTGCAAAAATTCCAGAAACTCGAGGAAAATGACTTCTAAATAGGAAATTTTGATTTTTTTCCTCTCAAATAATTCTAGGTTGGATTCGTTTTTATGTTTGATTTTAGTTTGTTTTTTTTTTAAATTTTCTGTAGCTCAATTAGCTCAAGTCTTCACCACTCATTATTTTTCGAGTTCAGGTATCATAAAATTTTATTTTTGTGTATTTGAGATTAATTTTCCGAACTCGTGTAATGTGTTTTTTTTTGAAAGTGAGTATCAGGATTTCACTTGGCAACAACATCGATAGTATAGGTACAAAATATGAAATTTTGAATTCAAATAACGTTCCTATTTTGATATTTTTGTTGCCATACCAAGGCTGGAAATGGTGTCAAGTAGCCAGATTTGATATTTTTAAGGAAGCTGGCTGTTTATCCAGGCCTCCCTATGTTGACACTTTTGTTGCAATATCCTAAGAAGTTTGAGTAATTTTTTGAGCGTGATTTTTTCAACTCAGAGTCTTGCGAATTGTTTCGTTGTAATTGTGATACAAATGTTTCTAGTATTCCTCGTCATCACAATAAGACATAATTCCTTCTTCTACATAGCCTACGCCTTCATTCTGACATCTTATGGGAAACACGCGGACAGTTCTCCGAGCAACGTTTAGATAAAATATTCAACCTCGTTCTAAGCGACATTTTTTTTTCTACATAAGAATATATCTTCGCAGTGGCGCGACGGGACCGTGTGTGATAAAAGAATCATTTTTCTTTGTAACGATAAACAGGAAAACATTAATAATTCGACGCGATAGCCCGTATAATATACGAGAATATGAACAAGAAAAGTGCGAGAGGAGAGAAGAGTACGAACGCGGAAAACTTTACGTATAAAAAAGAAAGAGGGAAAAAACTCGGTTCTGGTATGTACGCAAGTACGAGTAAAATAATTGTGTATGAGTAAGTAGCAAGTAGTTAAGTACTACGGTACATTGTATGTAGGTACTAGATACTAGGTAGCTAGACACATGTAGGCAATCAGTTGCGAACAGAGTGAGAGAGAGAGAGAGAAAAAAAGACGAGAAATACAGATATAAATGTACAGATACTTACTTTCGTTAGCATGTACGTATGTGTAAGCGTCCAAAATTTTTCGAACTGCCATCATCGTACAATGAATGACGTATACATATCTATCTACCTACCTAGTCGTTGAAAGTTTTCGACATTGTAGGTGTGTTCGAGACTAGCGGTATAATTGACTCAAGTGGTTAACCGATTATTTAACCGCGATGGTCTAACCGTATAATTGAGCTTGATAATGAAATTGAAACTGATAACCTATATACTCGTATTCTCGTGATGCAAAGAGCGGTGGCGGGGACGGTGCCGGCTGACGCATACTACCAGTATACGAGTAGGTACAGGCTACAGGGTGACTTGAAAATATCGGAGCTCAAAAATTGCTTCATAAAAAAATAAAAAAATAATGCCCAACGAATAATGAAATTCCATTTTATGACATAGTTGACGCTAATTTCCCTTGAACTTACAAAAAATCATTAAAAATTTTTTAGACTTTTTAATTTCTGTACTTTTCAGAAAAAAATTCTTGAACCCCAAAATTTCGAAAATTTTAGAAATTGAAATATTTAAAAACTGATGATCGCATATGATGAGTTTTGGATAAGGATCTAAAATCATTAAATGCAGATTTTGCCAGATCAAAAATTTGAAGGGTAATAATTTACAAAAAAATTGAGTTTTAGTGTAATTGCTAATTGGCAACACTGCATCCCCGTTTGTGGTGTTTGAAAGAGAATTGATGAATGAAATACTTAAAGTTGAACTGTGATGGTGAAAGCTCAAATTTCATGATGAGCATAAAAGATGAAGGCTGCCATTTAGAAAATTTGAAAAAATTACAATTAATAGCCCTTTTTACCATTTTTTAAACCAATGAGCTTCAAAATGGGATCATGACATTCCGAGGGGGCATATGGGTCTTCAATTTTGACCAAAATTCAAAAAAATAAAAAATAATCTGTGACGTGTCGTTTGTAAGCTTTTTGAGAACACTGAGTATATATTTTTTATTTTTTGGATTTGCCCTTTCAGTGCCCCTTACACCATCAATTTTGAAAAAAACGTGTGCAAAAAAATAAAAATAGCGTATGGCACATTGATTCTTGCTAATTTTAGGTCACCGAGTTCGAATATCGACGTAATTTTTCGACCCAGTTCCTCCCTGCGCTCCAATTGACCCCCTCACATAATTACAAAAAAAAAAATTGGGAAGGGGGTCCGGTTAAACGCGAATATGGGGCTTTGATCGTAAAGTAAGTCGATGGGTGCTGCACGCTATTTTTATTATTTTTCATGTTTTTTTTTTTCAAAATTGGGAGGTTATTGGTACTGAAGGGTCTAATCCAAAAAATGAGCGAATATTCGAACTCAGTGCCCTAAAAAACCCAATAAAGCTCAAAATTAAAATTTGGTGGTGAAAGCTCAACTTTCGTGATAATTCCAAAGATGAAAGCCATGTACCATTTAAAAATCTGAAAAAATTACAGTAAATAGCCGTTCTTACCAATAACAAATTTTTAAAATGGATCTCTATACTCCTGGGGGAGGGGGTACAGGGGTCCACAATTTTGACCAAAATTCAAAAAAATCGAAAAAAAATAAAGTAACACATCAATTTAATGATTAATAATTTAATAAAAATGAAAATAATACACTGATTCGAAGGCGCTGAGTTCAAATATGCACCAAGTTTTTTCATTCGATCCTTCTATACTCTCCTATTAGCCTTCTTAAAGTCAAAATTCTAAAAAATAGAAATGGACAATCCATTCCGAATATCATCCCGGCCTCAAAAACGAGAAAAAAATTTCGATTAATTCTGCGATGAAAATTCATCCCAAATTAATCGCAGCCCAATAATGCTCGAAAAAATTGTGAGATGATATTAGGTTTTTGAGGACCATGAGTTCAAATATTTGCTTATTTGTTGGATTTGGCCCTTAAGTGCCCCCCCCCTAGCCTCCCCAATTAGGGGGAAAATATATTAAGAAATGAAAACAGAGTGTGACATATCGATTCTCACTAATTTGAAGTTGTAAAATTCGAATATTGACTTACTTTTTGATCCGTCTCCAATAATGTTCCATGAATAGAACTTGGGGTTTTATTTTTACATTGCATACATATTAAACATATTACATATAGAGGATGTTTGTTCAAAACTTTTTGAAATATTCAATTCCGTGTTGATCACTTAAGACTTGTTCTCATTACTTGCATGGATCAGTATTTGAAAAAAAATGAGTGAAAAAATACGAATTTTGGGGAGGGGGTTGGTTAGAGCATGGGAGAGGGAGTCGGATTAAAAAGTAAGTCTATATTCAAATTCTCGTCATCGTCGTCGTAGTCGCGTCTCCTTGACAGGAGATTGTATGCATCTATATCTTCGCCTATATTTGGCGGCTCCTTGCGCATTTGATGGTATCTCTCAGGGTCTTGCAAGGTATGTTGGCTGGTGAGTTTGTTGTTAGTAGTTCTGACCGCCTTCTTCCTCTTGTTGTTTTCCCTTGTATTTTCCCCCGTACAGCTTGCATGAAGATACCATTCTCTCTAATTTTGTGTACTATGTATTTCATCTTCCTGTTCTTGATATCTTCTAATTCGCGAGTCGAGGCTCATGAAGTTCGCTAGTGTCACCGTCTGAAAAGGGGATAGTACAGAAGAAAAACAACAAGTGATAAATAGTATTGTGGCAATGTGACTACCTAAAGAAATTGAAACCAGTCGAACGAACACGGTTGGAAGTAGCCAAGAGCACCCGGTTCCGTTCTCAACATCCACCATTACACCCCTTTTCAGCAGTTGCCAAAATTCCATCAAATGTAGCCACTTGTGCTTTGACTCGCGAATATATTATTCTTGTTAAAACATATTGTACCAATTGGTTTTTGGTATTTTTCGTTACTCCCTTTCCAAGAAGATTTTATAATAGACTCTATTTTTTTGGGCAATAATCATTCCACATTTAAAGGGGGAAACCTTGATATTATTACATTTTCCGTCCATCAGGGGGCAGGATCAAATAGTCCAGCTTTCGTTTAACCAAGAATATTTTTCAGGTATTTTGTCCATACATAGCGACCTTCGTTATCCTTTTTTTTGGGGGATTTTTCCAAAATCCAATGTTTATAAATTTCCAAAAAAAGCAACTTTCTTGAGCTTCCCGATGAACGAAACCCATGTACATTATAAACAAATTTGTGAAATTCCATGCAATTCTGTTTTACCTCCTTCTGTTCTCTCATGTCATTGTTTATCAGCGCCTCCTTATGGTGGTCCTCATTTATATTTGGTGAAAAAAAATTTTCAAAATTTTTATGGGACCCGCCGTAGATTAGTGCCATTCTATGAGAAAATCATCCACAAAAAATTTCAGCCTGTTTGGTTCACCCCTCCCCTCACACCATGACAATCTTTGAGTTACCAAGCCAGCATATAACTTTCCACCACAGTACGCGGCGCCGTGCAATTCAATGTGTCCCCTTGCACTTACACCTGTCTTGTGTTTCAGTAGTAAAAGGACGAATAATTTGAATTAATGTTTTCTAATGACAATAATTTTTATTACAAAACATTAATTCAAATTATTTGTCCTTTTACTACTGAAACACAAGACAGGTGTTAGTGCGAGGGGACACGTTGAATTGCACGGCGTACCATGGTGGAAAGTTTTATGCTCGCTCGGTAAGTCTAACCTGGTCTAAGATGAGCATGGTGCGTGGGGAGGGGTGAACCAATTGGGCTGAAATTTTTTGTGGATGATTTTCTCATGGAATGACGCCAATCTACGGGGGTCCCATAAAAATTTCGAAAAAAAATTTTCACCAAGTATAAATGAGAACCACCCTAGAGCTCCTAAATACCAGCATTTGTTTGCGTTCTCTATTTCTTGTGTTCTGATCTTGATCTGTACCTCTCTGTATGCAATTCTAGGGAAAGTTAATGATGGTGGTTTCCCGTTGCCTTCCGCCATATTCAAATTCTACGCCCCCAAATTAGTGAGAATTGATATGTCACATGCTATTTTCATTTCTAAACCTATACTTTCTCCAAGTGTGGGGAGGCGCTGAAAGACCAAATCCAAAAAATCAACTAATATTTGAACTAAGTGCCCTCAAAAACCTATCAAACGACAGGTTACACGTTGTTTTTCATTTTTTTTTGAATTTTGACCTCGTCACAGTGAGGGGTTAATAGGAAACTTTGGAGGGGTCGGATGAAAAAACTTGGAGCATATTCAAACTCAGCGCCTTCGAATTAATAAAAATCAATAGTTAACTTTACTTTTCCGATTTTTTTTGAATTTTGGTCAAAATTGTGGACCCTTGTAACCCCGTATCCCCCCCAGGGTATTGAGATCCCATCTTGAAAATTTGAAAAAAAAAAGAGTAAAAAGGGCTCTTCATTGTGATCTTTTCAGATTTTTAATATGGTAGCCTTCATCTTTTGTACTTATCATAAAAGTTGAGATTTCACCACAAAAGTTGAACTTTGAGTGTTTCATAATTTGATCATCGCCTTTTTAATCTCCTATCAATTCTCTTTCAAACTTTTCAAACAATTTTCCTTCAAGTGCAATCGATCTATGGACCATCAATGGGAACTCGTAAAAAAATCTGAGCAAAATCGAAATTTTCGACTTCATTTTTGGTTCGAGTTATAGTCCTTTTGCTTGCCATGGACCCAATTTACACAAATAATGTTAGGACACGGTAACAACGTACCCCTTATACTGATATAGTACGGTATTAAATGGTCTAAGCCCCTCCAACCCTTTTCAGATATTTTGAGTGCAGTGTTTGTGTGGTCCCTTGCCGATCTATATGTAGGCAACCCGTCGTTCAGATCAACTCAGGACAATATGGAACGCATTCCTATCTGAATTACGAAAAAAAAACCGTTTGGTTCCAGAACTTTTGGGTCACCCGGTGCTAGAATGTTACTGTTGCTCAACGCTCAAATGGAATAAATTGGCTGCTAATTTTTTCGTTATCCGTTATCACTCGAATTTGCTATTATTATCGACTAAATACATTGTTTTATGCGCGATTGTGTATGAAATTAATTTTGGATTTTTTTTGTTTTCGCTCAGGAATGGGGTGTTTCGGAAGCAAAGATAAGCTATCGAAAGAAGATATGGATTTCCTGAAATCACACACTCGTTACGACGAAAGCACAATTAAAGAATGGTACAAAGGATTCAAAGTAAGCGAATGAATTTTAATGGTAACATTATAATTCTAGAATTAGGTAACGACCCGTATTCGCGCCAACGCCGCTAGTTTTTGTGACCTTTAGTCCGTGCCCTGCCGGCCGCCCGCGTTACACGAATTAATGGCTTTTCTCTTATATAACAATTCTGATTCTGCCAACGAAGATGAGCGTTTTTTGCTTCCAAGATGAGGGTTATATAATACGAATGCGACCTGCGACGTTACGCTCTCTTTCGGGGCATTCGTTCGTACTTCGTATACTTAGTAAATTATCTGCGAGCGATATTTTTATTAGAGTTTGATAAACGAGCCTATCGAAACAGAGGCGTAATTCAGTCTCTATAGTTTTTCTCGTTCTACGTTATACCGTTTTAATTAATAATTATAAAGTTGGCCGCGTTCGTTTCCACTCCCTGCACTCTTCGCCGCTGGGCGCCGTATCTCGAAACCTTATTCCGGCGGAATTTAAAAGGCGCTATTGCGGTTTGCTTTTACGAACTGAAGCGACATCGACGATGCTGCCAAGACTCGTTGTCGTTTCGCGAAGCGGGCTTGTTTCGCTCTGGATATTTCGGCTTGATGATTTGAAATATTACGCGTAGCGAAAGTTCGGATGGTTTTCATTTCGGCAAAGGTTGTTGGTGGATGGGTGGCTCGGATAAGAAATGTGACGACTTTTAAAAATTCGCTGTCGACACTTCTCCTTCTTCCCGCATTTCGAAGGAATTGTAAAATGAATTCGAAAGTTCCAAAAGTTGAAGTTTGTCGGACTTGAGGAGGTTGAGGAATGTTTTGAGCCATTTTTATGAGTAGAGATGGTGGTATTTGAAGTTTTATCGTTGAGGTGCGGAGCTGGGGGGGGGCAAGTCCTCGGGGATGAAGTCCGGAGATGGCAGTATTTTCATCTCCCTTTTCAAGCACGTAAAAATTCATTTACAATTGAGTTGGTTGCTAGTGATCTTTTGGTTTTCAGGTTCAGTTTTTCCCCTTTTCAAAGTGAATTTCAGGTTTTGAATTTTAATATGAATTTCGGCTTCGATTTCAGTTTTTTTCTTTCTATCATAAACAAAGCAGAACCTGTATGAAGAAAGGGAATTGAGAAATAGCAAGTCTTCAAGCCAGTTTGAAAATTCGATAAAAGTTTGGAAACTTTTAGATACTTGGGAAACTTTTGAGACATGATTCGAGTTGATACTTCGTACTATTCTTGAGAAAAAAAATCGGAAATTGGAATCATTCGACATGTTTGAAATTTTTATTTGATGTTTTTATGATCTACGACGGTGGGCTGGGAAAATTCTGAAAATGGCATTTTGCTCCTCTCGTCAAGTATATTAAATATCGTTTTCCTCCCTGCCATTTCATTGTTTGTCCTTCCTTTTTTTCTTAGTGGTGGGGGAGGGGGGTGAAATAAAAATAAGAGACACTGGGAAAATTTTAAGAACGTCCTCCCAGCCAATCTTTTTTCAGTAATGAAGGGGTTCAAAGGGAGAGTATGAAATTACTATCTACTTACATTTCTTTTTTCTAGAAAAAATCTCTTTAACTCGCATTTCTGAAAGTAGGAATAAACAACTGTGACCATTTTTTTTTTTAGAGCAGGGTCTTTAGCTGATTTTCTAAAACATACCTATGTGAGCCTGGATATAGAAACCACCCTTAGGTGTAAAAAATTGGTTTTTGAGTGGAGGTTCTCCTTTGATTCTATACCTTCTGAAATGCCCAAAATCAGTGTCAACTCAGAAATCAATTTTTTACACCTAAGGGTGGTTTCTATATTCAGGCTCATATATATAATATTTTTAAAATTGAACAGTTTTTCAAAAGTAGGAAAAATTTTCAAGGACTTGTATAATTTTCCAAGAATTGGATAGTTTTTTGAAACAGGGACGATATTTTTCATAAAAAAGAGAATTTTCCAAAAATTGGATAATTTTTTAAAAGTTGGGTCATTTTTTGAAATTTATTCAAAAATACCCCAAACCTTGTATGACTGTTATTTCAAATCTTAAACAAAAAATTGAATTTTGAAAAATGAGAAATTTTATTGAAAAATTATGAATAACTCCAAAAAATTAAAGCAATTTTCAAAAAATTGTATTTTTTATCCGAAAAAATTGATTCTTGACTCAAAATAAAAAATTTAGGATATGATGCAAACATCGTACAAAAAAAAGGCTCCCGCGCGAAATTCCTGTTAAAATTGATTTTATGATTGATTCTTGTTCTGAACACTAAAACAAAGAAATTAAGCCCGCATGCCTTTTTCCCCCTTCTCTCCCTTTCCCCAGGGTCCACCCCCAACATTTCAAATGCGTGGATTGCCTTGCCTTATATATGGGTCGTAATGAAAAAATTTTTAAACAAAAGTTGTTCCTCAGCACCTAATGTTCATTTTCATTTCTTATCAAAATCCATTTTGTAGCAACTCCTGCCCCTCAAATTTAGAAATAAAACAGTTTTCAGAAAACTTCAAAATCACGTTTTCTTCATTTTAAGCGAAAAGTTTCAGAGATACGGAAAAATTTGTAACCACAAAAAGTATTCAGAATTGAATTTAATTTCCAATGAGTTTTATGACGACCATTTTCACCAACTTTTCCCGACAGGATGGATCTCTCCCCCTCCCCCTTATCTCAAAAGTTGGACCCATGAAAAAAAATTGAACGATTTTTGTTTTTCGATATCTATTGCTTAATTTCATTCATTATCGGAATTCATTTTGGAGGGAATTTTGTTCGTGGGTTCAACTTGAGTGAAAACGTGGAAGGGGGAGAGGTCCACTCTGTCGGTAAAAGTTGGTGAAAATGGTCGTGATAGAGCTCATTGGAAAGGAAATTTAATCGTGAATACTTTTTGTGATTACAAATTTCGTCTTATCTCCGAAACTATTCGTTTAAAATGAAGAAAACGTGATTTTGAGGTTTTCTCAAAAACATGTTTTGTTTCCAAATTTGGGAGGCAGGAGTTGCTCCAAAATGGATTTTGATAAGAAACGAAAATGTACATTAGGTGCTGAGGAACAATTTTTGTTTGAAAATTTTTTCATTACGACCCATAGATAAGGCAATACACACGTTTGAAATGTTGGGGGGTGGACCCTGGAGAAAGGAGGAGGGTATATACGAGCTCAATTTCTTTGTTTTAGTATCCAGAACAAGAATCAATCATAAAATCAATTTTAACAGGAATAGCCCGCGGATGTACGATTAAGACATGACTAAACATTAAAAATCAAATTATTTTTTCAAAACTTCGCTCGGGCATGAACAAAATCACAACTATATAAGCTATTTGAAATGGCTATGCGAAAATCCCCTTCCTTTTTCTCTCCTCTTCTGATATTCCAAAATTACATTTTCATCGAAGTCTTTTTCCTAAATATTTGACCTGTGCAAATTGCATAAGAACTGTATAACATCTGAAAAAGATTCAAATTTTTAATTTAGTAATTTTATAGTGAAAGGAATTTTGAGAGGGGGGGGTGAAGTCGACATTTCTCAAAAAATTATGAAAGTTTGGACCCCTACATGAGAAATTTCTGGCTACGCCACTGAATGCGAGAAAAAAAGTAAGAAGATAGCACTTCTCTCGAGACAAAATCAAAAAAAAAAGAAAAAAAATTATGGCAGCTTCATTTTTCTTATATGAAATCTAGCAGAGAGCCAAAAAAAATCACAAATTTCTGACTCTAATAGAATTTTTCTTTACGATTTTTTCCAATTTTTTTCACTTCAGTACAGCAATTTTCCAAAAAGTCATCATTTTCGATATTTTTTTGACTGGGGAGAGGGGAACCTTCTCAACCCCTCCGTTCGGTCTGGTCTTGAATTTCTGATTCTGAATTTTCCATTCCTAAGCGGTATGCGAAGAAATCATCTTTGATAGAATCGTTCTTATGTTTGATCTTACTGGACTAACGACTCGTTAAATCAATAAGATCTATCTCGATTGATTCGCTAATCTCATAATATGTGTGCGATTAACTCGCGCAGTTTCAGCACTTAGCAAAATTCAAAAACCGTATCGATTATATTCGAAGTGTAAAGAATTTAACGAATGTGGCCAAGCTGGTGGAAAAAATTTCACCATCTCTCGATAAACGTTATTACGCGATAATCCTAATCCGTATTATAACGAATACGACTCGAATCCTTTAATATCGCGCAGATGTGCGAGATTTCGCGTATTACGAGGGTTTTCCCTCTCGCGTTATATTCGCGAGATTTCGAAAAAATATGCTCGAAATCTTTTTCATTACTTAGGTCTGTAAAATGGAATGGCAAAATTCCGCAATCCGTTGAAATTAACGTTAAAAAATCTCATATAACGAAGGACGGGTATGGCCGTAGCTGTTGAAATGGAATAGGCCTCGAGAACTGTTTATATTCGAACGAAGACGAAGCAGCGAGTAAAAATTGAACAATATTTTAACGCTTTTCCACTTTCGCCACGTTTAATATAAGGCGCAGCGGTTTCAATTTAGATTTTAACCCTTTTCCTCTTACTCAAGCCTATTCACAAATGCGATGAAAAGGCCGAAGCTGTCGGCCTGCTGTGAAGAGAATTTCTACGCGTAAGGCTGGTTGCGTAATGTGTATCGTAAAATATGGCTATCTGACCTACTACGTAAGCGAGCATCAGAGAAATAGTACAGACATTTTAGGTTTTAACCCAAAAAAAATAAGCAGGAAGGGAAAGTTTCGTATATAAGCTCAGTAAGGTATGTATTTTAATATTCCCGAACTTCCCTAAAATCGGTAAATATTTTGATCCCCTTTTGGGGGTGAGGGGGTTCAAATTTTCGTTTTTCGACTATAACTTTCAAAATTACGTATTTACGAAAAAAAAGTTGAAACAAAAATTGTAGAGCATAAAAAAACGAACAATTTTGTCATTTACAATTTTTCCTAGGGCTTCATGGGAGGGAGCTAGGGTCCTCGAAAAAAAATCAATTTGAGATAAGGGGTCGGTTATACATTTTTCTTATTCTACATAGTAATCGGATGTACCATGCAAAAGAACCGCTCCTAAAGTCGAATAACCCGATTTTTTGTGATTTTTTCTGGTAATGGAAAATTTTTAAAATTGATTTTTTTTCGAGAACCCTAGCTCCCTCCCATGACGTCCTAGGAAAAAATTGTAAATAACAAAATTGTTCGTTTTTTTATGCTCTATGATTTTTGTTTCAACTTTTTTTTCGTAAATACTTAATTTTGAAAGCTATAGTCGAAAAACGAAAATTTGAACCCCCTCACCCCCAAAAAAGGGTCAAAATATTCATCGATTTTAGGGAAGTTCAGGAATATTAAAATACATACCTTACTGAGCTTATATACGAAACTTCCCCTTCCTGCTAATTTTTTTTGGGTTAGGGCCTTATTTTAGCTAAAATGTCTGTACTAAAAAGCTTATCTCAAAAGTACAGAATATTTCAATTACGAGTGTAAAGTAATTAAAAAAACGTTGGTCGTTGGTTTCGTTTACTGTAGTTAATACGAGTGCTGCTTACTTTCACCTGTGTGTGGTCGTCGTCTTGGTCGTTGCGAACTTTGGACCTGCGAAAAACAAGAACAGACGAAGTATCGAGTCTTGGGTCAAAGTTAACTCTCGGACGTCGTCGTCGTCGTCAGTAAAATTAACACGCTCGAATTAGCATTGGTTGTACGCAGCTAACGAAGATAACGTAGCTTCGCAGCTAACTGTCAACGAGAGCAGAGGCGATATAACAATGGGCAAAGTTTTGCGAGCTTATTAGTTCGATAAATTTGCTTCGTTAGTTCGGGTCATTGTAATCTCTATCCGTCTATCCGATGCGTTGGTTTGGTACGGTATTAGCGGTTGCGTGCGGCGCGGAGGACGCGCCCGATGCTGTGTCTCTCGAAGAAAGTTGCTTTCGCTTTTGATAAAGTTGACAGCTGAGAAAGAAGAACGTTTTATCTACGCACAGTATACCGATTCCTGAACGCTTTTCGAGCTCTTATCTTTTACGCACCATGGTGTTGGTAGGCATAGCAAGGCGAGACGAGCGACCGAGGGGGGTTCCTACGAATGCGAGATAATTCGTTTAGTATTTTTTTCTATATCTCTTTTAGTCGAATTTTCTTAGCTGTCATTCTGTCAGAAATCAAGTTCGCGAGATATCGTAACGTGTATCGAAGAATCGTGTAATTTTGAATATTTTTTTCGTGTTTTTCCCACCAGCATTGTCGAAATATTAATAACGATAGATATGTATGTGTAATTTTTAAACTCATTTTCATATTTTTGCTTCTTCGCTTCGCCTCTCGAATGAAATATTTAAGATTTCTGGTTTCCTGGTTGTCAAAAATTTGTTCAAAAATCCATTTTAAATTGCTCGGCGACTGAAATTAAAATTGTAAAAAATCATAAATAATTTTTTGTAAAATTGAGAAGTAGGTAAGGGTAAGGGCGCCTAATATCGACCCCAACTTTATTTTTCGTATAGCTCGACCTGTAATTCACCAAGAAATGTCTGTGATGGCTTAAAATGTCGGGTATATACTCTAGTTTCATATCCTAAAATTTTAGCCCCCCAACTTTTTTTTCTGATTTTTGGCGAATTTTTTTCCGAAAAGTGAGAAAATGCAAAATTGAAAAAATTGGTTCCTAATATCGCCCCCCCCTAAAACTTTGCAAAAATGACCAAATAATCGTCAGAAAACATTTTCGATGCTTTTCTGAAACCACAATCTTTACTCCTTACAGCCCTGACAGCTTTTACCATCACTTCTTGCGACCATGTCTGTCTTTTCTGCTTCTCTCCCGGCATTTCTGAATAGAAAAAAAGTATGTAAGAGGGGGCCGATATTAGGACACACCATAGTTTATTTTTCAAAAAAATATTAAAAATACTTACTCTAATTAAAATTTTGAAATAATTACCTCATTAAATTACTTGATTTCTTCTCTAACGATATAAATTTTCAAAATCACAATACAAGCAAACACATTTTTGGCACAGTGATTGGAAAGCACAGATGAATTTAATGTTGACTTTCTGAAAACAGTTTTTTCAATTTATCTCCGCGAGTTTTGGCTTTAATTTTTGCCTTCAGATTGAAAATGATAAGTGAGACGTTCCTTATTAAAAGGGACAACTTCGTTAGAAACGCGATTTTGAGATAATCACGTTTTAAGATGTTCGGGTCAAATATATAATTTTTCAGTTTTTGGTCGATTCGGATAGAGAATTTCATCCTCTTTCTCGTGGTACATTCAGAAAGTTTCTAGAGAGGTGGGTAGTAGCAGAAAAACGCGATTTTCTGTGACGCGACGCGAGTTCAGTTTTTGTTGCAAATTTTTTTACAGGTTGAGAAAAAAATTCAAAATGTGATATATTTTAAACAAACGATACTACCAAGAAATAAATGCCCGTACCGGATCGCTAATTTCACGCTGTACAATTTTGGTTCTATTCATTTCGTAAAATTGATTTTTATGATTTTTTTTTTTAAATTACAACACAACTTTTTCAAAGCTGAATAACTTTTGTAGTTGGCTTCCTAGCAAAAAACTAACCGCTCTAAGCAGAAAGAAAATTTCATGCTCTCCAATTTTGATTCTATTCATTTTTTCGCTAGGATGCTTCCTTTTCTCGCAAAATTGAGTTTTATGTTAAAAAACGTGAAATTTTTAAAATTTGATGAATTGCAGTTTTTTAACAATAACATGCAAACGAAGCATTTTTGATGAAAGTGAATACCCTTTATGGAAAGGAAATTTTGAGCACTACAATTTTAGTTCTATTCATTTTTTCGATAGGATGCTTCCTTTTCTCATAATTTCGGTTTTTACGCTTAAAAAAAGTGAAAAACAAAGTTGTAAAAACTTTAAGCTCGTTTTTCTCGAAAGCTACTTTTTTCAAGTTTCATTTTTGAAAATTTGCTGCTCGGAGGGATATGAACGAAAACTTTTCGTTTTGGTCTCATTTTGTGCAGAATTTTATCCATGTACTTCTACTTACTACCGCGTGGTATGAATAACTCGATTTTTTCAAATCTCCCCTATTGACAAAAAAAAATGAAAAATGCTAGCAAAATGCTAGCACACCTTGCTAGCATGTGCTATCATCATTTTGGACACTTTTGAACCCGTTTTGTTAGCAATTATGCTAGCATTTTATGCTAGCACTTGCTAACAATTGCTAGCAAGTGCTAGCATAAAATGCTAGCATAATTGTTAACAAAACGGGTTCAAAAGTGTCCAAAATGATGATAGCATATGCTAGCAAGGTGTGCTAGCATTTTGCTAGCATTTTATGTGCTAGCGTAAAGCTAGCAATATTGCTAGCAAGTGCTCGCATAAAATGCTAGCATAATTGCTAACAAAACTGGTTCAAAAGTGTCCAAAATGATGATAGCATATGCTAGCAAAGCGTGCTAGCATTTTGCTAGCATTTTATGTGCTAGCGTAAAGCTAGCAATATTGCTAGCAAGTGCTCGCATAAAATGCTAGCATAATTGCTAACAAAACTGGTTCAAAAGTGTCCAAAATGATGATAGCATATGCTAGCAAACCGTGCTAGCATTTTGCTAGCATTTTATGTGCTAGCGTAAAGCTAGCAATATTGCTAGCAAGTGCTCGCATAAAATGCTAGCATAATTGCTAACAAAACTGGTTCAAAAGTGTCCAAAATGATGATAGCATATGCTAGCAAAGCGTGCTAGCATTTTGCCAGCATTTTATGTGCTAGCGTAAAGCTAGCAATATTGCTAGCAAGTGCTCGCATAAAATGCTAGCATAATTGCTAACAAAACTTGGTCAAAAGTGTCTAAAATGATGATAGCAAATGCTAGCAACGTGTGCTACGTGTGCTAGCACTTGCTAGCACTTTATGTTAGCATTCTGCTAGTATTCTTTGGTAAGGTGTGCTAGCATTTTGCTAACCCTCATCTGGTATTCGTATGCTAGCATGGTTCTAGGGTATTGCTGGTATGCTGTGCTAGCATTCTGTAAACATTTTACTAACAATTGTTACACTGTTTAAACTTCTAATATTATGTACTTACCTTTGCTCTGGGTCTTGGGTTAGAGGAGTACGCCACCATGTCAGGTTGTATGTTAGGTATTAAAAGTAATATTTAAACTTGGAAGTCAAAAAATTTTTTTTCCTCAATTTTGACCAAATTTGGAATTTTTTTTGATTTTTTAGAATATTGCAATAAAACAAATTTTCTAAGACATATTCAACAAATTTTTATCTCTCCCCTTGGGGGCTGGAGCCCCAAAATTCACAATTCAAGAACAAAATGGAAATAAAATATAATAAAACTCAAATTTTGTAAAATTTGTGTGTGATATATTAAATATATGTTTTTGAGGATGTAGGAATATGTAATCGGCCATAATTTTCTCTTGGAAATGAAGGGTTGGGGGGGGGGGTGTAATAATGACTGAAAAAATTTGAATTTTGAAATTGTTTTGTGTGGTACATCAAACTCCATATTTTCGAGGGCGTAGAATACAAATTCGACAATATTTTTCTCTTGAGGATGAAAGTTTAGGGTTGAATGCGGGGGAGGGAGTGGGGATGAGACTTGGAAAATTTCAATTTTTCAAGTGATATATCAAAATCTAGGTTTTTGAGGACGCAGAATTCGAATTTGATGATATTTTTCCGTTAGGAATTCAAGAGTTGGGTGTGGAGGAGTGGGGAGGGGTTGAGACTGGGAAAATTTTAATTTTTCGAGTGATATATCGAAATCTATGTTTTCGGGGACGTAGAATACGAATTCGACAAAATTTTTCTCTTGGGATGAAAATTTAGGGTTGAATGCGGGGGAGGGAGTGGGGATGAGACTTGGAAAATTTCAATTTTTCAAGTGATATATCAAAATCTAGGTTTTCGAGGACGCAGAATTCGAATTTGATGATATTTTTCCGTTAGGAATTCAAGAGTTGGGTGTGGAGGAGTGGGGAGGGGTTGAGACTGGGAAAATTTTAATTTTTCGAGTGATATATCGAAATCTATGTTTTCGGGGACGTAGAATACGAATTCGACAAAATTTTTCTCTTGGGATGAAAATTTAGGGTTGAATGCGGGGGAGGGAGTGGGGATGAGACTTGGAAAATTTCAATTTTTCAAGTGATATATCAAAATCTAGGTTTTCGAGGACGCAGAATTCGAATTTGATGATATTTTTCCGTTGAAAATTCAAGAGTTGGGTGTGGAGGAGTGGGGAGGGGTTGAGACTGGGAAAATTTTAATTTTTCGAGTGATATATCGAAATCTATGTTTTCGGGGACGTAGAATAAGAATTTGACAAGATTTTTCTCTTACGGGCCAAGGATAAGAGAGGGAGGGGGCAGGAAAACTTTGAATTTGCAGTTTTTTTGTGTTATATATCAAAATCCATGTTTTCGAGAGCGTAGGAAACGAATATATTTTTCTCTTAGGGATGAAGGTATAGGGTGTGATGAGAGGGAAGGGGAGGGGGATGCCTGGAAAAATTTGAATTACACAATTTTCCCTGGTGATATATCGGAATCTATATTTTTGTGAGTGAAGGATATGAATCTGGAAATATTTTTCTCGTAAGGATGAAGCGCCACGTGGGGGTGGAGAGGGGTAAGACTTATAAAAATGTGAATTTTTCAATTTTTTCGAGTGATGTATCAAAATCTAAATTTTGAGGACGTAGAATAAGAATCCAGAAATATTTTTTTCTTAGAGAAGAAAGGTAGGGGTTGGAAGAAGGGACAAGATTTGAAAAACAATTCGCTATTCTTTCTTTTGTGATGTATCAAAACCTAGGTTCTCGAGGATGTGGAGTACAAATTTGACAATACTTTTCCTCAAACGTCTCAAAGAAATGAAGCATTGGGTTGAGGAGGTGAGTGTTGAAAAAATTATAATATTGCGATATTTCCATGTGGAATATAGCGTTATTTGTTTCTTATGTAGAGGGTGATGGATGAGATCTGGAATAATCGTAATTTTTTTCAACTTTTATCAAAATGAATGTTTTCAAGAGGGTGAAGATTACAAATTTGGCGATATTTTTCTGTTTGGTTAGTGAGGGGTTCTAAGCGTAAGACTTGGAAATTGTATAATATTTGGCAACATTCTTTAGTGATTTAGCCCTACTGAAAATTTTGCTAGCAAAATACTAGCATTTCTAACCCATCAAACACTAGCATCACTCTAGAATAAGTCAGGCTCTACAGATTTGCTAGCCTAAAATCAGCTAGTGGCAAAATGTTAGCGTTTTGCTAGCAGATTTGAAGCTAGTTCGAGCTAGTATTATTTATGTTAGTGAAATGCTAGCATTTTGTTGACAGTATAATGCTAGAAGTTTGCTGGTAGTGAAACGCTAGCATTTTGCTAGCAGATGCGAAGCTAAGTATTTGGCTACTGTAACTAATTGTTAGTAAATTGCGCTAGCAAAAGGCTAGCACTATGCTAGCAGACATAATGCTAGTCTAACTTGAGCTAGTGCGATGCTAGTATTTGGATACTTTAACTTTTTGTGAGAAAATTGTGCTAGCGAAATTCTAGCATTTTGCTAGCAAATCTGTAGCTAGCCTGTCTTATGCTAGAGTGATGCGAGTGTTTTGTTAGCTATGTTAGGAATGTGTTAGGAATGCTAGAAAAATACTAGCATTTTGTTAGTGGTAAAATGCTAGAACTTTGCTAGTGGTGAAACGCTAGCATTTCGCTAGCAGATGCGAAGTTAGTTCGAGCTAGCATCATTTATGCTAGTAAAATGCTAGCATTTTGTTAGCGGTAAAATGCTAGAACTCTGCTAGTGGTAAAACGCTAGCATTTTGCTAGCAGATGCGAAGTTGATTCGAGCTAGCATCATTTATGCTGGTAAAATGCTAGCATTGTGTTAGCGGTAAAATGCTAGAACTTTGCTAGTGGTGAAACGCTAGCATTTCGCTAGCAGATGCGAAGTTAGTTCGAGCTAGCATCATTTATGCTAGTAAAATGCTAGCATTGTGTTAGCGGAAAAATGCTAGAACTTTATAAATGATGCTAGCTCGAACTAACTTCGCATCTGCTAGCAAAATGCTAGCGTTTGACCACTAGCAAAGTTCTAGCATTTTAGCGCTAACACAATGCTAGCATTTCACTAGCACGTTTTTTTAAACATAAAGTTACATTTGCGAAATATTAGCATCACACTAACATCACTAAGCCTAGCATAAACTAACTTCGCATCTGCTAGCAAAATGATAGCGTTTTACCACTAACAAATTTCTAGCATTTTACAGCTAACAAAACGCTAGCATTTCACTAGCACAATTTTTCTAACATAAAGTTACATTTTTGCCAAATACTAGCATCTCAATACCATAAATTAGACTAGCCTGAACTAGCTTCGTATTTGCTTTGCCACCAGTAAATTTTTAGCAGTGTATATTAAAAATGTGCAACTGTAGCAATTGAACCGTTTTGTTATCTTATTCATAGAAAAGTACGTAGATCCCTATTGACATTTTTGCTAGCAAAATACTAGCATTCCTAACACATCCCTAACAAAGCTAGTGGTGAAATGTTAGCATTTTGCTAGCAGATGGGATGCTAGTTTAATTTATGCTAGCGTGATGCTAGTATTTGTCTACAGTAACTGATTGTTAGCAAATTGTGCTAGCAAAAAGCTAGCACTCTGCTAGCAGACATAATGCTAGTCTGACTTGAGCTAGTGCGATGCTAGTATTGTGCTACTGTATTTTTTGTTAGACAATTGTGCTCGCAAAATGCTAGCATTTTGCTAGCAAATCTGTAGCTAGCCTGATTTATGCTAGAGTGATGCGAGTGTTTTGCTAGCTTTGTTAGGGATGTGTTAGGAATGCTAGTATTTTGCTAGCAAAAATGTCAATAGGGTAGTTCTATACCACTCACACGAAGGACTATTTCTGTCCGTGAGATAAATTTTTCTCAATATTTTTTCAACTTCAAAATTTCTCTGTTACAATTTTTTCAAACTTCAAATTTTTTTGACAAAATTTTTATCAACTCCAATTTTTTTAACCCCAAATTTTTTCGAAATGTTTTTTCAACTTAATTTTTTCTAAAATATTATTCAACTCCTATTGTTTTTAAAAAAATTCACACTTCGAATTTCTCTCTCAAAATGTTTATCAGCTCAAAAATTTCTCCAAACGTTTTTTCAACCACCTAAAATTTTTTTCTACACGTTTTTTTCAATTACAATTTTTTCAGACTTCAAATTTTTCTCACAAAACTATATTATTTTTCTTTCAAAATTTTTACCAACTCTTAAATTTTTTAGTCCAATTTTCTCAAAATTTTCATCACCACTTCGAATTTTTTACAAAAATTTCTGTCAATTCAACATTTTTTTTTCTACAACTTTTTTAAATAGTACATTTTTCAACTCAGTTTTTTCAAATTAAGTACTTACTTATTTTAATAAATTTTAAAATTCGAATATTTTTCTTGGTAATTTTTTTCAAATCTGAATTTTTTTCTCAGTTCTGTTTCTCGACATACTTTCAAACTCTGAAATTTTACTTACTTTCCAAACATTTTTCAACTCAAAATTTTTCCAAACACTAATTTTTTTAACTTCAAACAATCGAGCATGAACAGTTTTTTTTTTTGAAAAAAAAAACTTTCCGATTCTAGGTTGACAGTGGAAAAGAAAGCAGAGAAGATACTGAAAATATTACGGACGTAATTTGAAAAAATTTGAGGTGTATAAAGTAATAATGTTTTGTGAAAAAAATTGAAATTAGGAGAAATTTTAAACAAAATTAAAATTGAAAAAAGTTTTAAAAAAATTGTGTTGAAAAAAAAAGTTTGGAAAAATATTTGGAGACCAATAAAGTTTTGAAAGAAAAATTCAGTCTGAAATTTTTTTAAAAAAAGACATTTGAAAAAAATTCGCGAGTTGAAAAAAATTGGAGTTGATAAAAAATTTAAAGTTTGAAAAAATTTTAACAGAGAAATTTTGAAGTTGAAAAAATACTGAGAAAAATTTATCTCACAGACAGAAATCGTCCTTCGCGTGAGTATAGACTAAGTACGAGTGTAAAATACACGTAATTTCCACGGAGCAAATTTGCTCATTTCGGAGTAAAATCTTCTCCGCAAGTGGGTAACTTAGACTCGCGTGTCCTACACACGATTTGGGACTTGCCATTTGAAAACATTTATTGCGGGGTTTTTCTTCTGATGGTATCGTTCTCTACTGCATAATTTTTTCCATTCAGTATCTACCTACTTTTCTATGAATAAGATAACAAAACGGTTCAATTGCTACAGTTGCACATTTTTAATATACACTGCTAAAAATTTACTGGTGGCAAAGCAAATGCGAAGCTAGTTCAAGCTAATCTAATTTATGGTATTGAGATGCTAGTATTTGGCAAAAATGTAACTTTATGTTAGAAAAATTGTGCTAGTGAAATGCTAGCGTTTTGTTAGCTGTAAAATGCTAGCGTTTTGTTAGCTGTAAAATGCTAGAAATTTGTTAGTGGTAAAACGCTATCATATTGCTAGCAGATGCGAAGCTAGTTTATGCTAGGCTTAGTGATGTTAGTGTGATGCTAATATTTCACAAATGTAACTTTATGTTTAAAAAAACGTGCTAGTAAAATGCTAGCATTGTGTTAGCGCTAAAATGCTAGAACTTTGCTAGTGGTAAAACGCTAGCATTTTGCTAGCAAATGCGAAGTTAGTTCGAGCTAGCATCATTTATGCTAGTAAAATGATAGCATTTTGTTAGCGGTAAAATGCTAGAACTCTGCTAGTGGTAAAACGCTAGCATTTTGCTAGCAGATGCGAAGTTGATTCGAGCTAGCATCATTTATGCTAGTAAAATGCTAGCATTTTGTTAGCGGTAAAATGCTAGAACTCTGCTAGTGGTAAAACGCTAGCATTTTGCTAGCAGATGCGAATTTAGTTCGAGCTAGCATCATTTATGCTAGTAAAATGCTAGCATTTCGCTAGCAGATGCGAAGTTAGTTCGAGCTAACATCATTTATGCTAGTAAAATGCTAGCATTTTGTTAGCGGTAAAATGCTAGAACTTTGCTAGTGGTAAAACGCTAGCATTTTGCTAGCAGATGCGAAGTTAGTTCGAGCTAGCATCATTTATGCTAGTAAAATGCTAGCATTTTGTTAGCGGTAAAATGCTAGAACTCTGCTAGTGGTAAAACGCTAGCATTTTGCTAGCAGATGCGAAGTTAGTTCGTGCTAGCATCATTTATGCTAGTAAAATGCTAGCATTTTGTTAGCGGTAAAATGCTAGAACTTTTCTAGTGGTGAAATGTTAGCATTTTGCTAGCAGATGGGATGCTAGCTCAATTTATGCTAGCGTGATGCTAGTATTTGTCTACAGTAACTGATTGTTAGCAAGTTGTGCTAGCAAAAAGCTAGCACTTTGCTAGCAGACATAATACTAGTCTGACTTGAGCTAGTGCGATGCTAGTATTGTGCTACTGTATTTTTTGTGAGAAAATTGTGCTCGCGAAATGCTAGCATTTTGTTAGCGGTAAAATGCTAGAACTCTGCTAGTGGTAAAACGCTAGCATTTTGCTAGCAGATACGAATTTAGTTCGTGCTAGCATCATTTATGCTAGTAAAATGCTAGCATTTTGTTAGCGGTAAAATGCTAGAACTTTGCTAGTGGTAAAACGCTAGCATTTTGCTAGCAGATGCGAAGTTAGTTCGAGCTAGCATCATTTATGCTAGTAAAATGCTAGCATTTTGTTAGCGGTAAAATGCTAGAACTCTGCTAGTGGTAAAACGCTAGCATTTTGCTAGCAGATGCGAAGTTAGTTCGAGCTAGCATCATTTATGCTAGTAAAATGCTAGCATTTTGTTAGCGGTAAAATGCTAGAACTTTTCTAGTGGTGAAATGTTAGCATTTTGTTAGCAGATGGGATGCTAGCTCAATTTATGCTAGCGTGATGCTAGTATTTGTCTACAGTAACTGATTGTTAGCAAGTTGTGCTAGCAAAAAGCTAGCACTTTGCTAGCAGACATAATGCTAGTCTGACTTGAGCTAGTGCGATGCTAGTATTGTGCTACTGTATTTTTTGTGAGAAAATTGTGCTCGCGAAATGCTAGCATTTTGTTAGCGGTAAAATGCTAGAACTCTGCTAGTGGTAAAACGCTAGCATTTTGCTAGCAGATACGAATTTAGTTTCGTGCTAGCATCATTTATGCTAGTAAAATGCTAGCATTTTGTTAGCGGTAAAATGCTAGAACTTTGCTAGTGGTAAAACGCTAGCATTTTGCTAGCAGATGCGAAGTTAGTTCGAGCTAGCATCATTTATGCTAGTAAAATGCTAGCATTTTGTTAGCGGTAAAATGCTAGAACTCTGCTAGTGGTAAAACGCTAGCATTTTGCTAGCAGATGCGAAGTTAGTTCGAGCTAGCATCATTTATGCTAGTAAAATGCTAGCATTTTGTTAGCGGTAAAATGCTAGAACTTTTCTAGTGGTGAAATGTTAGCATTTTGCTAGCAGATGGGATGCTAGCTCAATTTATGCTAGCGTGATGCTAGTATTTGTCTACAGTAACTGATTGTTAGCAAGTTGTGCTAGCAAAAAGCTAGCACTTTGCTAGCAGACATAATGCTAGTCTGACTTGAGCTAGTGCGATGCTAGTATTGTGCTACTGTATTTTTTGTGAGAAAATTGTGCTCGCGAAATGCTAGCATTTGTTAGCGGTAAAATGCTAGAACTCTTCTAGTGGTAAAACGCTAGCATTTTGCTAGCAGATACGAATTTAGTTCGTGCTAGCATCATTTATGCTAGTAAAATGCTAGCATTTTGTTAGCGGTAAAATGCTAGAACTCTGCTAGTGGTAAAACGCTAGCATTTTGCTAGCAGATACGAATTTAGTTCGTGCTAGCATCATTTATGCTAGTAAAATGCTAGCATTTTGTTAGCGGTAAAATGCTAGAACTTTGCTAGTGGTAAAACGCTAGCATTTTGCTAGCAGATGCGAAGTTAGTTCGAGCTAGCATCATTTATGCTAGTAAAATGCTAGCATTTTGTTAGCGGTAAAATGCTAGAACTCTGCTAGTGGTAAAACGCTAGCATTTTGCTAGCAGATGCGAAGTTAGTTCGAGCTAGCATCATTTATGCTAGTAAAATGCTAGCATTTTGTTAGCGGTAAAATGCTAGAACTTTTCTAGTGGTGAAATGTTAGCATTTTGCTAGCAGATGGGATGCTAGCTCAATTTATGCTAGCGTGATGCTAGTATTTGTCTACAGTAACTGATTGTTAGCAAGTTGTGCTAGCAAAAAGCTAGCACTTTGCTAGCAGACATAATGCTAGTCTGACTTGAGCTAGTGCGATGCTAGTATTGTGCTACTGTATTTTTTGTGAGAAAATTGTGCTCGCGAAATGCTAGCATTTTGTTAGCGGTAAAATGCTAGAACTCTTCTAGTGGTAAAACGCTAGCATTTTGCTAGCAGATACGAATTTAGTTCGTGCTAGCATCATTTATGCTAGTAAAATGCTAGCATTTTGTTAGCGGTAAAATGCTAGAACTTCTCTAGTGGTAAAACGCTAGCATTTTGCTAGCAGATGCGAAGTTAGTTCGAGCTAGCATCATTTATGCTAGTAAAATGCTAGCATTTTGTTAGCGGTAAAATGCTAGAACTTTTCTAGTGGTGAAATGTTAGCATTTTGCTAGCAGATGGGATGCTAGCACAATTTATGCTAGCGTGATGCTAGTATTTGTCTACAGTAACTGATTGTTAGCAAGTTGTGCTAGCAAAAAGCTAGCACTTTGCTAGCAGACATAATGCTAGTCTGACTTGAGCTAGTGCGATGCTAGTATTGTGCTACTGTATTTTTTGTGAGAAAATTGTGCTCGCGAAATGCTAGCATTTTGCTAGCAAATCTGTTGCTAGCATGATTTATGCTAGAGTGATGCGAGTGTTTTGCTAGCTTTGTTAGGGATGTGTTAGGAATGCTAGCATTTTGCTAGCAAAAATGTCAATAGGGTCACTAAGTTGTCCCTTTTAATATGGAACGTCTCAAGTATTGATATTAAACTAAGTAATTGAATTGATTTGAATTTTCAATATAAGTAGTTGGGTAGTTGATTGTGATGAATTTCTACTTGAAAAAAAAACTTGAAAAATTCTTCCTTTTTTCGTTGCTTTTTTGGGGAAAAATTTACCATGGCTAAACCGATTAGGTACTTGCATGTGTTTCTCAATTTTCATTTTGAAGATTTTTTGAAAATTTACACAAGTTTTGTTCTTTTTTTCCTATTTTTAATAAAAATTCGGTATTTTTGATAAAAATACATAAATTTAAAATAAAACACCTCAAAAAACGAAAAAAAATTCAATTTTCAGAATTTTTAAAAATGAAAGCGAAAAAAGAAATTCGGAAAACTCAAATCAACAAATTTTATTTTCGCAAACTTACATTAGGCAGTACCGGATAATTTTCACTTATTTTTTACTCTACTGAATTTATCACTGGTAAAAATGAAATTTCAAAACGGTCCTGAAAAGCCATACTTTTGACCAATAGGTAAAGCTAGTCAGGCAAAGTCAAGCTTTTTGACTCATTTGACTCGAAGGCCAAACTTTTTTTCAAAATTGAAAAAAATTTTATTCACATGGTGTTTACTTTCTGAAAAACCTGGAAAAGTCAGAAAATTTCTAAATTTTCGCTGAAATTTTGTAAAAATCCAAAAGAAGGATGAATCATCTAAAAAGGTGTTTTTTTGCTTATTTTATTATGGTTGGAAAACTTCGAAAAACTGGTCTACAAAACCTAGAAAAGTGCCAGAGAAAATAATTTTTGAAATATTTAGGACATCTTGATTCACCTTTGATAAATAATTTTAATAAACAAAGAGCTCATTGTGATTTTTTGTTTGAATTTCTTCGTAAAAATTGATTTTTTGGGGGAGCCATAGAAAAAACTAAAAAAGTCATGCAAAAAGGTCAAGCTAAGTCAAGCTTTTTGCTCAACAAATTTTGTTGGACATCCTAAGAACGCCTTCGTCCCTCCTTATACTTTATTCTGTCTACGCCACTGCTCATGAGACCAAAAAAGGCTGGATTTTTGTTTGAGTATTGCGATTTTTAAAATTAAAATTAATTCTTTTTTCCACCCTCGAAAATTCCTAATATTTTTTTTAAAATCTGATTTACTGATTTTTGATCAAATTTCGAGGAAATCTTGATCCTAGATAACAGAAAATTTCTAATGTGAAAATGGTGGGAAAAAAGGGGCCAATTTTTCTACCTTTTTTAAGAATTTGTCCACAGCATGTTCAGTTGAAAAAAATCAAAATTTGAACGAGCAAATTGGATAAAATTCTCTTTTAAAGTGGAAATTTCAATTGGTGCTTCGTATTTTCATAGAATCCGGGGTATCTAAAATTCAAGATGATTTTTTTTCGAAAATTTTTAGTAAGACCTCTTTAAATTAATTTATTTTTTGAAATTTTGGGTAAATTTTTGAATTGTGAATTATCCATTGCTGAAATAAGTTAATTTTCATGTTCGATAGATTTTCCATTTTTTTTCCTAATTTTTATGCTTCTTTATTCACATTATTCAAAGAGATTCGCAAAACAGGTGGCAGTATTTCTTGGAAATTGGAAATTCATTCAGAAGTCTAAAAAATTCTTGATCTTGTCACCATTAAAAGAGTAAGTACTATACGTTTTGAAAGGGAACGTTACGTTGACCATCGTCGTTTTCTCGAGTTGAAATTTTTTTAAAAATTGAAAATATACATGTTCATATTGCTCATTTTATGTCAATTCCTTCTTATCTAAAATGAATCACATCATCTCGAAGTAAGGATGGCAATACAGCTAACGAAACTTACCAAGAAAGCAACGTTTTCCAATGATTAAAATAACTTCGACGAATCTACGTAGTAAGTTTGTTCTGATACGAAATGTCGGTGAGGTACGTGATATCATTCGCCTCGGTTGAATCTCGTTCATTGCATTTTCACCTTTCCCTTCCCCTTTCTCGACTATCGAATGTAATAGAATTGATCAAAGCGATATTAATTTTGACTTAGATAGTAGGTACCTAGCTACCCACTTACTTACAAAGTATCGAAATTATTACTAATTGTGAAGTTGTCTTTTTGGATCCTTTTTATCGTTCATCGTGACCACACTAAATGAAATTTGCACCTAAAAAGCTGAATTAATACTTTCTCGCCGATGCAAATTTTCTTTCTGCGATAAGCCCTATACCTACGTAGGACTAGATTTAATTTTGAAACGACTCCGTGTTCGGTAGTATATTACGTGCGTAATGTCGGGGAAGTAAAGCGTCATTAAAATTGGCCTAATTTAATTAGTAAAGTTTCATTTCACCTTTGAGAATGTTCAAAGCGAAGGAGAGGCTGTTTTTAGCGAATAAATGCCTTATAAAAGAGTATGAAATACTTTCGCTTTCGTATTATTAGCTAAACTAAAAAAAAATATAGGGAAAAATTGTTCTCGTTTAAGTACAAAACGAATGGCTTTTAAGCAATTAACATAAACATTAAAACGATACTGCGAGTAACTGGTTATGCAGAGGGAGGTAGTCGGGAGTTAGCTATTGCGAAGAGACGAATAGTTGAAATTTTATGTGATGTGGTATCGATTTGGCAAGTCTGACGGCTGCCACTTTGGGATACGATTTTAAATTATCTGCGAGATTTGAGGTATTCCATCCAGACGTACTGTGTACTCGTCTAATTCCATTCGACGATGATAAAACTTTATATTGTTGGTACGACGGTGGTAAAATTTAATTATCGACGTCGCGGAGCGGTTTTCTTTAGCCCGGCTGCCCGAACTTGGAAGTAATTGCGAGATGAATGCGCGTGCTCGGGGCATACACAACGAAAGTATTCGAAATAAGCTGAAATAAGGTTTTAGAGGCTGAATGAAATGTATAAACGGTAGAGTGGATTAAAAAAACATGCAGAATTACGATAAAAATAGGTGTGGTGGTTTATTTTGAAAAGGAAATCTTCTGAAGAAATGTTGAACCCCTACCCCGAGGAGGACGGAGCTAGGGGACCTCTAAATAGAGTAAATTTAACGCAATTTTTTGGCTTTTTTCGATGTGTCATATGCTGGAATTCTCGATCGCCTCTCCCTAAGAAGATGATTTGAGTTTTTATACCTCACCTCCTTGAACCATTCACCTTGAAATTGAATAGATGAATTCATTTTTTGTCATATGCAAACATTGTAAATAGTTGAAAATTGCAAATTTCAATTCAGGTTGTTTATTCAGAGGCTGGAAATGTAAGACAAGAAATTTTTCGTCTAGAAAATTATTTCAGATTAATTTTTTGGAAATTTTTTATAGCAATGCTGCATGCTGAATTTTACGAAAATTGCACGAATGAAAATATTGTTCGTAGAACCGTCATGATGTCATGAACTTTTTTTGAAAAATACCGCATAAAATTATTGTGGATGATGAAAAAAAGTTTAGCTCGATTTAAGTTGTTTGAGTGAACAATTTGAATATGGTAAAAATCAAAAAGCCTTCAAAATTTCGAAGTCAATAGTTCAGGGTGAGTTGAAAACTCAAATCGCTCCTTGGGGGGGGGGGGTGTCTTCTGAGAATTCTAACAGATTGTTTTATCCAATATTGCTAAAAACCCTAGTTTTTTTTGAAAGTGAACTCACTTTGAGGTCTCCTTGCTCCGTGCCTCTCTGAACTGGAAGCCAGAGATGAAAAACTGAAATTGGAACTGGAACTGGAACCAGAACTGAAACTGAAATGATGAGAACTGAAAACTGAAAACTGAAACTGAAATGAATTTTACTTTCATCAGTTCCAACATTTCAAGTGTGTACCTATCATTACGTCGCGTCGCGTCGTAACGTTTTTTTTCAAGTTCTCGTATTTTCGTCATTTTGAGACCGTTCATTTTCTCAAGATTTTTTTAAACTTTGAACTTTTTTCAATTTCTTTCCAACCTTGAAATTTTTTGAAACTCTGAAATTGTTCATCAGTTGTTCTTAAAATTATTTCGAATTAAAATTTTTCTCAATTTTTTTGAATCGTAATTTTTTTATCGATTTCTTTCCAACCCTAAAATAATTTCCAATTTTAGAATTGTTTTCCATTTTTTTCTGACCTTCACATTGAAAAAAAATGTCGAACACAACTTCTTCTCAGCTCTGAAATTTTTCTTTAAAAAATTTTCTATACTTATTCTTAAAATTTTTTCAGCTAAGTACCTATTTATCAACTTTTTTTCAATCGCTTTTCCACTCAATTTTTTTCCAATTTACAACTTATTAAAAATTTTTACAAACTTTAAATTTTTCATACATCATTTTTTTTATTTTTCCGAAAAAATTTTCAGTACTCGTGAAACAATTTCATTTATTCGATAATGAAACTATGTACAACAGGAGACATTATTTTTTGTATTATTTTGGAATTTCAGTGTTCGGACTAGGAAAAGATGTTAGGATTGGATTTAAAAAAAATTAATTGAAAAAATGTTGAGAAGTTTAAAGCTTTAAAGTTTAAAAAAATGTTTAAAAAAATTGGTTTGAAAAATTTTGAGAAAGAAATACGAGTTGAAAAAATTATAGAAAGAAAAAAATCAAAATCGAAAAGATTTTAGAAAAAATTGTTGGGTTGAAAGTAGGTATTTTAGGAAAAAATTTGATTTGAAAAGATTTGGAAGAAAAAATTCTTGTTATAAGAAAAATTGAGAAAATTGTGAACGATTTAAAAATGTCGAATCAAGAAAGGATTTAACAAATTGAAAAAATTCTATGTACAAAATGTTTGCTGTTTTGGGAAGAAAAAGTATACATTTATTAAGGGTGTGCTCTACGTTGTTATCAATGAAAAATTTATTTAGGATCGGGATATCTTAAGCATTATTGAATAAAATGGTCTGAAAATGTAGCAAAAAAGTGGAAAAAATTTAGAACAAAGGTTTTTTTGCGGGAATGTGTTCAGAAGGGTCCCAGTAGTTACCAAAAAAAACCCAAGAGCCCCAAGTGTGAGGGAATTTTTTTTGGGGGTGAAACACCCCCAAAAATGGGGTTTTCTAAATTATTTCAAAATGTATCAATTTTGAATAAAAAATAACCACAGATTTGAAATCTGCGTCAAATTTCCGATCTAATGATACCTAACACAACCCATTTCAAATGAAACATGAGCTCTTGAGGGGGGGATCAAAATTACCCATTTTTGAAAATCTCAGATTTTTCTAATTTAGGAGTTGAAATCTGCACCTAAATGATACTTTATCGTGCCTTAACGACTGTCCACGAGTACGTAAAGGATTGCTGTATGTATACTGACACAATCGCACCCATATGGGGAGGGGGGACCCTTTCGCCTCTTCAAGATACATTTACCCTATTGGAACAAGCAGACTCGCCGAGCCTTAACCTGGCGGGGTAGTTTACTTTGAGTGAGGGACCTCCCAGAAAAAGTTTGATGACCCCCCTCCCCCCGAGCAAGGGGGGAGCAGGAGGTGCTCAAAATGCATCTCCTTTTGAAAAAAACTGATTAAAAAAACACAAAAAACATCGTTTTTTTCAAAAGGAGATGCATTTTGAGCACCTCTTGCTCCCCCCTTGCCCGGGGGGGGGGGGTCAAACTTTTTTTGGAAGGTCTCACACTCAACGTAAACTACCCCGCCTAAATTTAGTCAAAATCCAAGATATGTTTTTTTTTTTTCACTCCATCCTATTATGTGCGACATAGATCGATAATAGTTTCTTAATTCGACGCATCATCTGCTACTAAATTAATCGAGCCAGAATCCACCATAATTATAGTCTAAAATAAAAAGCGACTTACAAGGGAGCTACCCGAGATCGGACACGCGGAATGAAAAAATTTTTTCACAGGCTTGTAGAGCATTACCAAAAACTTCCACAGCCAAAATTTCAGCCCCTTAAGTTGACATAGGGGAGAGCTATAGGGGTTTGAATTTCAAAAAATCCCCTAATACATCGAAAAATTACAAAAATCTAAATAATGTAATTCGCGTTCTTACGGCGTTTAGGAGATGGATTTTATACCAGGAAGGTCATCTGAAGATGGAATAGTCGCCTAGGTTCGCGTGTAACATCAGGAGGGGGAAGGGGGATTTTCACTCGTACCTTTTATGCACGATGTAGAAAAATTGTAATAAAGACCAATGTATGAGTAAAAATTCCCCCTCTCTTGATATTACACGCGAATTTAGGCGACTATCCCTTCTTCAGATGGCCTATACCGAGGGCAATTCGTGGTATAAAATCCATCTCCTAAACGCCATAAGAACGCGAGTTATTTTGATTTTTGTAATTTTTCGGTGAATTGGGCGATTTCTCGAAATTCAAACCCCCATAGCTTCCCCCATATCAACTTTAGGGGCTGAAATTTTGGCTGTAGAAAGTTTTGGTAATGCTCTACAAGCCTGTGAAAAATTTTTTTCATTCCGCGTGTCCGACCTCGGGTAGCTCTCTTGTTAGATTGGGTAAAATATTTTAAGAGACCGAAAAAAAACACAACGTTGAAGTCCACGATGACGTACACAACCGTGCTGATGAGAAAAGTTGAAAAAAAAACGACTAAGTTCAAATCTCACCATTCTTCAACAAAATGGTCAAAACAGGGGTACGTTAAGAACGCTTCTCACACAATTTTGATTGACTAAAAAACACAAAAAACAGCGTTTTTTCAAAAGGAGATGCATTTTGAGCACATCCTGCTCCCCCTTGCCCCTGGGGGGTTCAAACTTTTTTTGGGAGGTCTCTCACTCAAAGTAAACTACCCCGCCAAATTTAGTCAAAATCCAAGATATATTTTTTTTTCACTTTATTGTATATTGTACATGTGAACGCTTTGATAACATCAAAAGGGTCCACCCCCCACCACCATATGGGTGCGGTTGTGTCAAAATACATACAGCAATCCTTCACGTACTCGTGGACAGTCGTTAAGGCACGATAAAGTATCATTTAGGTGCAGATTTCAACTCTTAAATTTGAAAAATCTGAGATTTTCAAAAATGGGTAATTTTGATCCCCCCCCTCAAGAGCTCATGTTTCATTTGAAATGGGTTGTGTTAGGTATCATTAGATCGGAAATTTGACGCAGATTTCAAATCTGTGGTTATTTTTTATTCAAAATTGATACATTTTGAAATAATGTAGAAAACCCCATTTTTGGGGGTGTTTCACCCCCAAAAAAAATTTCCCTCACACTTGGGGCTTTTGGTTTTTTTTTGGTAACTACTGGGACCCTTCTGAACACATTCCCGCAAAAAAACCTTTGTTCTAAATTTTTTCCACTTTCACCTCTTTTGAAGATCAATTTGCCTGGACTATTTTTCAAAAATGGGAGAGAAATTTTGAAAATATCTCAAAAGATAATGTTGTTCCGAAGCACGTATTAAATTTTCAGAAAATTTCATTCAATAATGCTTAAGATATCCTGATCTTAAATTTTTCCACAGATAACAAGCTAGAGCATACCCTTAATAATAAATAAATATTTAATAATGGTCTACGATTTATCTATTTCCTCCATTATTTCCAAAAAGGTAGGAGAAAGAGAAAAAAATAAACAATTGAAAGAAAAAATAAAGATAAAAAACTGAAATCTGGAGCTAAAAAATTTTGAGAACTAAAACCGAAACTGATTTCATTTCAGTTTTCCATCACTGCTGGGGGCTCAAAATCTTCTGAGAGGTCCTACTCAAAGCACTACCTCGCCAATTTTCGTCAAAATCCAGGATATTTTTTTTCAATTCACCCTAATATACGGTAAATCACCCAGATGAAGTTTTCACAAACATCTGGCTCGAGCTTCGGTAGAGGTGGAAGCTCGCCAATGTGATGAGCTTTCTGCAGATAATCATCTGTTTAACTCTGACGCCGACGCGACGTTTATCCAAAGCGGTCCCGTAATTGATTGGATTAAAGTTCGTTGATTCTTTACACTACACGTGGTTTTTTGTCGTTATCGTCGACTCGACATCTACCTACGTACAATAAATGTCGCTGACAGTAGCGGTTTCTAAAAGTGGTGCCTACACACGGATGTGGGCCGCGTTCGCCGTTTTGTAATTTAATTTTAACCCTGTGGTAGTTTCGCGTATAGCGAGGTATTTATTTTTTTTTATTCGCCAATGGCGCGGAATATTAAAAAGCAAAAATGAGACGTGCGGGTGGTAACGTCGACTCGACACGTTCTGCATGCCTGGCAATCGTATTTTGTAAATATTTTCACTCGAATTCGTATAATACGAGTATGCATGTAATTATGTATATGTAGTGTACCTACGTAGACGTACGACGTATACGTCAAAGTTTTACCAGCTAAATGACTTTTGAAACGTCGCTGCTTCTTAACGTACGTAACGTAACCTAACGCGCTCTTGATAAGTAATCGTCGGCGAAATAACGAGGGTTGCTTTTACCCTCCCCCTCCCCCGTGACTGTGTCTTTTGCCATTCCTCATCACCATGCTTTGGCGCGAATCGTCTTATGACTTCGAAACGAGCTCTCAGATTGACGCCGCCGAGAAATGCTTAACAAGGTGATTAATTAATTTACCTTCGAGAACATTATTAAAGGGGTGTAACGAGTTCAAATAACGCTTTTATGCTTTTAGCTTTCAATTTTTAAACTCCGTCCGAGATGCTAAGTTGACAGCCGAACGCGTATTAAGAATATGAAATTATTTTACCTACGTACTATAAGTCTGTTTGAGAATACGATTATAAGTGATTTTGTTTCACCATCGAAACGAGCTTTCTCTTTTTACGTACGAATTTTATCGTGTCGAATGAAATTCGCGTTTTCATTTTCGTCGTCGACGTGTTTCGGTGTTTGGCTAATATGTAATGATTTGTGAGACGGGATTACTTTGGGATATTTTTTTCGGAGAGGGATTCGAGTAGAAGAGTTTGGAAGTTTTTTTTTTAATATTGTCGACGTTTTTTGACGAGAAAAGCTTTTTTATAAAATACTTAGGATCCATTTTTTCGAGTTTTTCACCATTTCAAAATTTTTTGTCAATTAAAATAAAAAAAGGTTTCAATTTTCTAAAATATCAGGAAAATCTTATTCGAGTTCAGGTTAAAAAGAATTGGAACTTTTTGACTTTATTTTTAGCTAAAGCCAATGGACGACAAGGATAGATGCTTCGTTGAGTATTTCACTCATTTGGTAAAGTTGTACGAATCTCATCATCTAATGTTAAATTTAGGCTTGATTTAAAAAATGATCGAGTTGGATTTTAGAACCACCAGTACGAGTCAATGTGTTTAAATTGTGATAAGGAAATACATGATTCAATGCTGTTATTAAACCCTGCAATATAGCTTTTTTCTCTAATTTTGATTTGCATTTACTGAAAAATGACTTCAAAGAAGAAATAAGAGCTCCCCAAAAATGAATTTTTCCATCTAAAGTGAAAATAAGCTCTTTAAAATTCAAATGTTTTAGTGCAAAAATCAAGTGAACGCTCTAAAAAAAATCGGGGATTTTTTATTTCTCGATCGTAGGTAATAATATAGGACCAACCATTAACAAAACAGCAAGAAAATAAAAATTTGTTGAAAATTTTTTTGGAACTTTGAGCTTTTAACATAGATTAAATTAAACACGAACCAAAAAAATCCACATCTTTTTGAGATAAAATTTTGGTACAAATCCATTAAAATTTTTAAAAAAATTAAAAAACACTATTTCATACCTCATTGAGAAAGATTTTGTACTCTTACTCCTCATTTATATAACTAAGACCGGCTCCTATTAATTTCTTCCATCGGAGAGGAAAGCAACTGAAAAAATTGATACCTACAAAAATCAACTAATGAGGAAATCAAAAATTGACTAATTCGATCGAAAAATTGATCACGAATGATACTGAAATCAATCTTGGCAGATATTTTATATCAAACATTGTGACTGAAAATATTTTTCTCTAGAAAGTGTATGAAAAGTAATAATTGTAATTTTCATTCAAATTTGTCTTTAAATAATGTAAATGTTCCCTGGTTCTTTTCGGTAATCACAATTACATTAAATTTTTTTCTGAGGAAAATTGTCTGTAAATTATTAGGTAGATATTGCATACAAGGTACTCAAATAAAGCAGGGAACATTCGATGTAAGAATAACAGCTAATTTTATTTATTTGAAGTCGTAAGAATTATTTTTCTGATTTGAAACTTTTCATTTGCGAGCAATTTTAATAAAAAATTTCAATTTCACAAGATTATCTGGGCCATAAATGTGATCTACTCAGATATCCAACTTGAAACGTGATTTAAAAATTAGATTCATAAAAACTTGGTCTTTCTCTATCGCCCGATTTCAAGGTCGAGTTTTCGTAAAACTTCAGAAAACACTCAAAAATTTATCCAAATTCTGTTCTCCCGTTTTAAGGTCGGAGTCCATTTTCCAGTACACTGGCTCGTAAAGTGTTCCATTCGAAAGTTTTTTTGAGGGCTTCCATACTATACTCAAAATATTCAACATTTTGAGCATTTTGTTAAATGATTGTATCATATTTGGTACCTTCTAAAAAGCCTTTCCGGATAAGGGTCAAAAACGGCCCTTGACCCAAAATTAGTCAAAACTGACCCAAAATGTTTGACTCTCTCACACCCTCAACTTCTGGAATTATCGCACCCCCAATGTCGAAAATTCAACTCGCGATATCTCTGGAAGGGGTGGATGAAAAATTTTGAAATTTTCACAGATTATACATCTTGTCGAGTAATATACATGAGAAATCTTTGAAAATTTTCGGTTCAAATTTTTTCAATTTTTTGCATATTGAAATTTTCAAAAAAATTAATTTTTTGGAGGGGGGGGGGTTGCCATGGCTGGAAATTTTTTTATTACTTCCGTTAAGTGGTCATGCATCACATATATTTTTTCCAGATTCCGAAACTGGGTGCAACATGGTCAAAAAAAAATCAAAACCAAAAAAAAACGTGTTTTTCACTACTTTTCACAATTAACAAGAGAGGTATCTCAACTCTAAGGAAAATTATGTGCCGAAACAAAAATGAATTGAAATTACATCATAAAAGATGGCCATTACCAAAATATCAAGTGCTGTAGTGCATTTCTCGAATTTTGGCGAATTTTTAAAGTATCAAAGTCAATCATCGTCCTATAAATCATGAAAATTTGATCTCATCCCAACGAAAAAAACTGAAATTCATTATGTATTCTATTTATTACCTCCCGAATCGATTAGAAGCGGTTTCGAGACATTTCGGAGCCTAAAAAAAAATTTCTGATTTTCCCCACTCTGCGGAGAAAATCTAAAATTTTCTTTAGAGTTGAGATACCTCTCCTGTTAATTGTGAAAAGTGGTGAAAAACACGTTTTTTTGGTTTTGATTTTTTTGGCCATGTTGCAACCAGTTTCGGAATCTGAAAAAATGTATGTGATGCATGACCACTGTACGGCAGTAATAAAAAAATTTCCAACCATGGCAACCCCCTAAATTTTTAAAAATTTTTTTGAAAATTTTAACATGCAAAAAAATTGAAAAAATTTGAACCGAAAATTTTCAAAAAACTCATGTATACTACTCGACAAATGTATAATCTGTGAAAATTTCAAAAATTTTCATCCACCCCTTCTAGAGATATCGCGAGTTGAATTTTCGACATGGGGGTGCGATAATTCCGGAAGGGAAGGGAAGGGAAGGGAAGGGAAGGGAAGGGAAGGGGGGGGGGGGTCAAAAATTTGTTTGGGATGGTTTTAGGCTAGGAGTAACATTTTGGGTCAGTTTTGACCAATTTTGGGTCAAGGGCCGTTTTTGACCCTTATCCGGAAAGGCTCTTTGCATTATATAAATTTTCAAAATTTTGGCTGTAATTTTACCGAATTTCTAAAATTAGGAAAAATTGTTAAACTTGATGGTGGCAAAAACATTTTATTTAAATTTACTTTCTATTTCGAAAAATGTGTTGAAAACGTAATTAAGCCTTTTCTTTTTTTGCACTAAAAGTACGATTTTTCAAATATGTACTTGACCTTCGTAAATTCCATAAAAATTGGAAACAGGGAGCGTTTGAAAATCATTTTGTTCATCTATGTTTTCCCTTCCCACCTTAACGAGTGGTCGATCATTTAAATTTTTTCAGCAAAACTTCGCTACCATTACAAAATTTTTAGATTTTTCATTCGTCGTGTGGTTTTTCGCACCACCTCTCCCCGTTATCCCGCGAGCATTAAATTTTTAACATATAAATTTCAATGATTTCCTATTCTGGATATTTTGTACATAGAAGATGATGAAAACTGAAACCAATTAATTTTCTATTCTAACGTCACGAATCGCGATTCTCCATCTCAGTGGCGTGCAAAAAAAAGCCAGGAGATCGCGTAATTGTACGATCTTAGTTTAAAATACTTAATGGATCAACGGTATTGGGTCATCGAAAAGAGTAAAGTTGACGAAAAATGATGAATATATTTTATTTACGGCAAACCGGTTATGCAATTTTATTAACGCCTGTGAAAGGGATCGCCTAACACGAACGTTGGGGTAGACATTTACGGCGAACTGGTTATGCAACTTTATTAACGCCGATGTAAAGGATCACCCAGCAAATACGCAGGGGTTGAAAAATTACATCGCCGATGCTGGAATAAAAGCTTCGCGAATGAGTTCTGAATTTTTTTCCAATTGCTCGAGATTTTTTTCAGTTATTCTGAATTAGTAATGAAGGAGTGATTCAAACTATGGAATCGGTTCACGAAGACGGCGAATTCGAATCCGACTACGACAAAAATTTCAAATACTCGCGATTTCGAATTACGAACCGAGTGATTTTTCGCGTGTAAATGGGAAGGTGTATTTAATCGAATTGTTTCTCGTGTACAAAGGGAACATTTTGATGATTAGGTTTGATTTTAATGTTGCCTCCCGCGTTCACTACACTTCCTGTTGGCTGTTGGTTGCAAAGGAAAGCTGATGGCGGAACGTTGCATGTTTAAAAAGCGTCCTGGTAATACGGGCTATTATTATATCGGAAGTTTTACGAGCGAAGTTGGTAGAATTTTTTTTTCCTTCGAGACGTAGGTATTGCTCGATGGCGTAAGCTTGGCCTAAAATGAGGCGGAGGGGAGGGAGGGAGGTACTCTGTAATTCGACTATCACGCCATTTAAGCGTAAACATTCGGAAATGTACCTACCAAGGTATAAAGTGTGCTGTTGGACTGCGGGTGCAGCTTAGATCGAGAACACGAAGAAAACGCATTTAAGAAAAAAGAAAAGTAAAAAGTAAAAAGCAAGAGGAGAGAGAAAAAAACCCTAAAATGAGGTTAACTATACCCTTCTCACTACGGGTTATATACTAATCGATAAAGCGAGCGTTGTTGCTGTGTTGGAGTTGGATATAGAAAACGCGAGGAGCAAGTTGCCTGCATTGTACACCTTTTTCGGTGTAGGTGATGGTGACAAGGCTATAGACCCGAATTGTATCGCCTTCGCCATCGCCTGCAATCTTATGTGGTAATGCGGTAGTTGGGGTATGCTAGGACGACCACCATGACTATGACTACCACTTCGGTTCGGTATCGTAGGAACGAAAACTTTATACAAGCACGCTGCGTATCACCTGTTACTCGTCGTCGTTGTCGTCGTTGCGCTCGCAGAGAATCATCGCGTCGTCGAAAACCTATATAACGTACGAGTCGAGTTTCGTAATTGTTGTTTCGCAAAATTAACCGAATTTCGGTCTAGATTTTCGAGTTATAATTTCGTACGTAGATACGCCACTAAGTAGTTGGGTACCTAGTGCGGCCATTTTCTCGTACCCAAAACACCTGAGGTGCTTCATATTCCTTTGCATGTACATATATTTAGCGAGATAGTTTGGTAATTTACATCGAGCATTCTCTAACCGGATAATTTATTATTTATTTTTCAGCAAGACTGCCCGAACGGGAGGTTAACACCAGCTAAATTTGTCGATATGTACAAGATGTTTTTCCCAAGTGGAAACGCCGAAGAATTTTGTGATCATGTCTTCCGAACCTTTGACATGGATAAAAATGGTTATATAGATTTTAAAGTAAGTTTTTCTTCTTCATTTTTACCTAAGAAGGGGGACAGTTCAACTCGAAGTAAAATTTTGAGCTGAAACAAAAATAAATCGAAGTACCACAGAAAAAAACCCGATATCTAAAATTTTAGTGCTCAAGTTCATTTCTCGAATTTAAGCGAATTTTTGAAAGGTACCCCCGGTTAAGATAGGTGAATCAGCCTAAGAGCTACTTTTTGAAACTAACCATCAAACGTTAGTAAGGACTCCAAAAAATAATTTTAGGGCGCATTTTCTACTTCGCACCTCGCTCCGTTTAACCCCCCTCCCACCTCCCCCCATATCGGGTTTTCTTCAAAAAATCACATTTTGGAACCTAACGTACCAAAAATTTTGAAATTCATGTGGTATACTCGGGATGTGGTAACCAACTTTTGAGAATTTTTTCAGGTTTTTTTGCACCGCCTTCTAGTCAACCCCCCCCCCCCAACTTAGAAACCTTAAAATCGCTCTAATTTCAAAACTAAGAGATATATTTTTTCTTTTTGGTACAAATGTGGCCCTACCTTGCTACAATATAATGCAAATTTTTTCAGATTTTTTTTGCACCGCCTTCTAGCCAACCCCCTCCCCCCACTTAGAAACCTTAAAATCGCTCTAATTTCAAAACTAAGAGATATATTTTTTCTTTCTGTTACAAATGTGGCCCTACCTTGCTACAATATAGTGCAAATTTTTTCAGATTTTTTTGCACCGCCTTCTAGCCACCCCCCCCCCCCCCCCCCCACTTAGAAACCTTAAAATCGCTCTAATTTCAAAACTAAGAGATATATTTTTTCTTTTTGGTACAAATGTGGCCCTACCTTGGTACAATATAATGCAAATTTTTTCAGATTTTTTGGTTAGGGAGAACAGGCGAAAAAATGCGATTTTCCATTCAAAAATACCCATTTCGTCATTCATGCAACCAAAAATTTTGAAATTTATATGGTATGAACGAGGAGAGGTAACAAACTTTTGAGAGAAGTTGATATTAGGTCGGCAATATGGGTGTTGATTTCGCATAAGTCGAACCTTCTAAATACGAAAATGAAATCAGATAAAGTAATCGGAGCCTTCAAATGATTTTTCAATCAAAACATCATCAAAAAAATGGATTAATTTGTGTGCTACGGCTACGACATGTCAAAAACTGAACAATATGTATCCACATTTATTCATTTAAAGTAAAAAATGCTAAAAAAGAGAATTAACATGCTACGAGAGCCTTCTATGTCTGGATTGGAACCTCCTCCTATCCTTTAAATATCTCAGTAAAATACAAATCAAATACCAGTTGGCTATTTGGGGTGGGGGGGGGGGGATACCACAAAATTCTCTGTCCTTTTTTTTATGGTGATTTTGATTGAAAAATCATACGAGACTTTTGAAGGCTCCAATTACTTATTTGATTTCATTTTCGTATTCAGAAGGTTCGACTTATGCGAAATCAACACCCATATTGCCGACCTTATATCAACTCAAAATAGGGTGGTGAGGGGGGTAAAATGGAGTTCCGAAAGTTCGAGTCCCTCGAATATGATTTTAATGTCAGATATTATCGTAAATCTTATTTTTGGCGATGCATTTTTTTTTGCTACTAAAGCACTCGTAAAATGGGTAAAAAATAAAAAATACATGTTTTTTATTGCTTGGGGTTTCAGTTTTTTTGACGAACTTCCACCACTTTGAAAAAATTTTGTGGTGTACTTATGGATAAATGGCACTCATTTTAAGGTAAAAAATTCCATTGTTTCATTAACCCTCCATTACAAAAAGGGGTTCAAAATTTTCAAAGAGGCATAATTCAGCAAAAAATCGCCCAAAAATTTTGAAAAAAAATTTGTAGGGTTTCTCTAAACATTTAAATGTTATCTAAAAAAACGCGAAATTTTTGCATGTATTTGGCGAAAAACGAGAAAATTATGAAAGATCGAGGGTGGGTGTTTGGCTAGAATGCATTGCAAAAAAAAATCTGAAAAATTCTCAAAAGTTTGTTACCTCTCCCCGTTCATATCATATAAATTTCAAAATTTTTGGTTGCATGAATGACAAAATGGGTATTTTTGAATAGAAAATCGCATTTTTCGCCTGTTCTCCCTAACCAAAAAATCTGAAAAAATTTGCATTATATTGTACCAAGGTAGGACCATATTTATACCAAAAAAATCTGAAAAAATTCTCAAAAGTTGGTTACCACTTCCCGAGTGTACCACATAAATTTTAAAATTTTTGATTCATTAGGTTCCAAAATGTGATTTTTTGAAGAAAATACGATTTTTTTGGGGGTGGGGGGTGAAACGGAGTGAGGTGGGAAGTGGAAAATGCGCCCTAAAATTATTTTTCGGAGTCTTTAATAATGTCTGATGATTAGTTTCAAAAAGTAGCTCTTAGGCCGATTCACCTACCTTATTACCCCATCTCCCTGAAAAATAGTAAAATTTTATCTAATCGACCAAAGAAGCTGAAATTATGCCCTATTTTCGACCTCCCGAATCGATTGGAGGCAGTTTGAAGACGTTTGGGAGCCTCCAGAAAATGTTGGAATTTTACAGCTCTGGAAAAAGGTCCGTAAAAATGGTCCATATGAACCTTAGCACCTATTATCGCAGATATTAATTAAAGCATAATTTTCCGTAGGTCGTATTTTTGAGTTGAAATCCACATTTTTTTCCTGGAAATTTTTTTCCAAAAAATATGGATTTTAACTCGATGTTACGGATTTTGTAAAATTGAGCTTTAATCAATCAACCAATATTGGTAATCCGCGATTATGAATGCTAAAGTTCATATGTACTATTTTTATGAAGTTTTCTCCAGTGCTTGATAACTAAAAAAATTTTCTGGAGGCTCCGAAACATCTCAAATCTGCTTCCAATCGATTCGGGAGGTTTAAAATAGAGCATATTACAAATTTCAGCTTTTTACGTTGATTATGTCAAATTTTCATATTTTGCAAGGCAATGAGGTAATTTTGAAATTTTTAAAATTTGCAAGAATTCGAGAAATGAACTTGAGTACTTGAAATTTTTGATACTGGGTTCTTTTATGATATATATGTACTTTCGATTTATATCTGTTTCGACTCAAAATTTTACTTTTAGTTGAGATTCCTCCCTTGTAAATATATGTAAATTTACGCCATTGTTGTCGTTTACCTCGAAAATTCCGCAGCCTAAGTACATTTTGATAAAACGAATTACCATATCACGTATGTAAGTGGTTTCCTGAAACAAAACGCAGGTATTTAAAAGTTTTACCCCGTCGAATAAATCGCTGCGCAGATGCTATAAGAAGCAAAACTTTCTGCCGCGAATAACTTTATGTGCAGGATTCGCGATGCGTTTCCATTCTACGAGAGCAAAAAGCAAAGGTACGTGGGGTTGACAGAGAAAAAAGAACGAAGGTTGGACAAACCATTCGTATATAGAACTAAAAATTACACCGCAGAGAGACGATTGCGCTCACGTAACTGACCAAAATAAATGTTCGCTGGAGGAATATAGGAGTGAAAGGGTATAAAATATAAAAAGCTGGGTATTCCTTGGCGAGAGGTTAGGTATAGATGTTTCGTTCGTTTTTCTCGAGAGTCGAGTTTTAGAACGTTTGGTCGGCTGGAGCTCGTTGGATGTTTTTTCAGCCGTCAAAAGTACCGAATGTACTAAAGTTTAAAGATTAAATAGGATTCGAACTCTAGCAGTGAACTAGGTAAAGTTTTCTGGGGGCTTAAATCTCGATTTTCCTTTGCTCACTGCAGAGATTTTAATTGAGCCTAGGGTGTTCATTTTCTGCAAAATGTGAGAAAGTTGAAGAATTTTGAAAATCTGGAAAAGTTTGGAAATTTTGAGCTTTTTTCTGGATTTTTTTTGAAAATTCGAAAGCATGATGAATTGATGAATCATCTGGAAAGTGTTTCATTGCTCATTGTATTGTAACATTTTTTTAAAAAAATCGTCCTTGCTCAGTTTTTACCAAATTATTACAACTCTTATTAGATGTGATTCTTTCGTTCTACAAAATTCATTTAAAGTTCAGTTTTTTTTCGGAAACGTACTTTTAAAAAGCTACGATGTCCTTGACCATATTATTGAAAGAAAGGAGAGCGAGTGGAAGAAAAAGCAAAAAAAAATTATTAGTCACGTTTTGGAAAACTTTAACTTTTCTTATTAATTTTTCACAGTTTAACTTATTTCATATTCATTTTGAATGGTATATTCAATGGAAAATTGAAATAAGGCCATGAAAATTCATCAAAAGGTTACGAAATTTTGTTCGGGTCAATAAGCACCTTGGATACTGGAATTTGGAATTTCAAAGAGGAGGGAGGGGGAAAATTTCAGGACTATAATTAAGGAGGAGGAATGATAATGTAAATGCAGTGATGAACGAGATGAAATTTGATCATTTTTAATTTAAAAAATTTGTTAACCATCGTTGAAAAGTACGAAATTCAAAAAAAGTACAGAATTTTGTCAAATCAAGGTGTCTACTGGCAAGAGAAACAAGAAAAACCAGAAATTAGCGAGAATTTCACCCTTGTAGCTAGAAAACTAGAAAATATCAAAAATTTTAATAATTTCACTGCAGAAAGCAAGAAACATTTTGCTCTTTCTTGAATTTTTTAATTGAAGGATAGAAAGGGAAAGTTCTTTTTTGAGTTAATTTGAAACAAGATTTTAGAAAATACCTAGCAAGAATTTTCATTTTTTGGGATCTTATAGACACCAAGTTGTCTACTGGTCTTGAAAACCATAAAAGTTGTAAAAAGATCATAACATTTGAGAAAAGTTGCAAAAGTCATAAAAGTCATGAAAAATTCATAGAGTTCAAATGAGAATAATTCGTTTTTGTGATTCGAGTGAATTTTTCAAAGGGGAAAAAGGATGTGCTGATTGAGTTACGAACTGAATATTCCTCTGTACCATCTCAGGCTCTACATCAATGAAAAAATCCCCCCTCCCTCCCCAATGCCTCATAAACATCATCAGTAAAATATCTGGAAAACTGGGGGAAATTAGTTTGGAAAACGTGGAAAAGTCGAGGAAAATCATTTTTGAAATATTGTGGACATCTTGTAACGAACCTTGAAAAATTTCTCACCAAACCGAGCCTTCTCTCTGATTTGAGTTCACCTTGTTTCTAATAAAAGCCTAGACGAAAGATCAAGCTATACCAGTGTTGGCCAATTTGAAGATTTCACAAATAATCATTCATATTTAATGTAACTCTAAGAAGAAAATAACCCTTTAATGGCATTTGTCGCCATCATAGCATTTCATATTATTGCTAGCGCCATAGAAAAGACAACTTTTGGTTAAAAGAACTAATTTTAACTGCGCAGCAAACCGTTGAACTAGGTTTCTGAGTAGAAATGAGGTGAAATTTATCTACAGTGCAGTGTCGCCTGTTACGCTTAAAAATTTATGGATTTTTACCGAGCTGGGCTACATTTAGGTTTTGCTGCGACTGCGAGAATTTCGAGGTGCGCTTACGTTGCGTTACTCTTACCTGCGAGTATAAACATACTTATACGAGATACCCTTACCAAGAATGTGGGTACCTTAAACCTATCTAGTGTGAATTCGAATCTACCTTGAGGTTTGCTTTTCGACAAATGAGTAGTTTTAACGTCGTATTAAGCGTTTTAACGCGTGATGTCGCCGTTGTATCGCTCCCAAGCTTTATCATTCGGTTGGGAATAAGATGCGGTTTCATTTCAAGGTAGTAAGTATTTTAGACGTTCTTAGTGGAGCGTGATTTATGTGAAAACGCGCGTATGCTAGGAAAACATTCATCTTGTCTATTTTGTTCATTTTTTTCTATTAATTGGATTAAGGAATGTTGTTAGAGAGGGTTTCGTGTGTTGAAATAGTGTAACGTTATGTGCAGGAGGTTGGGAAGACAATTAATTCGCTATTTGTTATTTGTGATATTCTAAAGCATTGGATTTTCTGGTCACATTTATAATTTTTGATGGAATTTTTCAAAACATTTTCATGGCAGTGCTGCCAACTGCATTTCGATTTACATAATTGTCATAAAATTCAAAATTTTCATTCAATAGCTTGAAAAATAAGCTATTTTCTGGTCATTTACATAATTACATACTTACTTGAATTAAAAATTAATTTAAAAAAATTTTTGTTGAACTTTTACCAGCTGAAATAAGTTGAGGACAGGAGAAAACAGTGAATTTAAAGAGAGGGAGTGAGGAATACTAAGATAAGTTAAAAAACTGATAAGAAAAAATTATTACTCGAATTTTTCTTTACAAAATCACGGTTTTTAAAATTGTGTGAAATTCGTGCCTTTTTAAATTCGAAATATCTGGAACGCAATATGATCAGGGACCAGGTTGAGAAAAAGTCAGGAATTTCGTTCAAAAATTCTAAAAAGTCGAAAAATTTATGGAAGAGAAAAAAGTAGGAAATCCGTGCAAACGGGAAATTTTGAAATATTTTGAAACGAAAATTCTTCAAAAATTGTACGACCCCCCTTCTTCCACCAAAAAATTTGAACGCTTTATCTTGGAAAAGTTGGAGGAAAGTCATTTTTTGAAAAAAATGGCCCGGTTTTTTGTTGGATTTTTGTATTGGATCGAGGAAAAGAGGTTGTGGAAAGTTGGAACTGCAGGTTTTCAAAAGGTTGAGACAGGCATCATAGCAGGTCACTTTTTTAGGATGTTTGTCACTTTTTTCGATTTTGGCCACTATAAGTCACTTTTTTCATCCAAAGGTCACTAAAAGTCACGTTTTTCCTCCCAAAGTCACTTTTTTCGCATTTTCAAGCAAAAATTCAAATTTTTACGTAAAAAATGCTATTTTTCAAAATTCTTCAAGAAAAAAAATTAAAAGTTGATAATGATTTTTCTTTTATTTCTAAATTTGAAAAAATTCTGTTTTTTTAAATCAGTAAAGTAATTCATTTGACAAAATAAATCAATAATTTTGACTAAAATGAATCAATTAAACAATAATTGAAATGTCACAGATTTTCAAATAAATTCATTTCACTTATTCAAAAAGGCACAGTTTTACGGAAATTGACTGATTTAGATTTAGAGAGTAGAATATAGGTCGTATATTAATTGTTTGTTCCATAAATCTCGTCACTTTTCAATTTTTCTTTGCTCAAATCGGTATATAATTAAATTAATTATGTATGTCAGCCTCCTAAAGTGCCACTAAAAAAATTAGATTTTTAGATTACCTAATTTTTTCATTGAATTTTGACCTCCTCCCCACATTTTTTCTTGAATTCTCGACTCTCTTTTAACTATACAAAAAATTTCCCCCGAAAAAATTGAATTTTTGGTTACTTTTGGTTACTTTTTGGTCATTTTTTGGTCACGTTTTGCTCAAAAAAAGTCACTAGAAGTCACTTTTTTTCTTCGAAATTTCGCTATGATGCCTGTGATTAAAAAAATCTCCCAAAAAACTGTAAAATTGCCCCCCCCCCCCATATTGAATTTTTGGTCACTTTTTTCTTAAAAAAGGTCGCGAAAAGTTACTTTTTTTCTTCGGAATTTCGCTATGATGCCTGGGTTGAGATGAAATTAGAGAAAATTTAGTTTCCAAATTTTCGTAGATACCTTGGAAAAAGCATAGTAAACTGAAACTGAAAATTTAAACCTAAAATGTTTCAGTTTTTGTTTTCGTTGAAATACTTGTAAAAAAATTTCAAATTTTTTCCAAATCTAGTCGAATTTTCGAAATACTATTCCAACAAAGAAAAAACTGAAATTTAAAAACCGAAAGCTGCGAAATGACTGTAACTACATACATATAATAGAAAAACTGGAACTGGAACTGAAAAAAAATAGAACTGTCACTAAAGAAATGGAACTGCTATCATTTTAGCTTTTCGTCCCTGCCTTGGAACTGAAATCATTTTTTTTTTTTGTAAAATTAGCTTTGAAGGAAACTCCTTTCCTGGAAAGTATGAGAGAAGTTGAATTCGTCTACTGAATTTTTTTATTTTAAACCTCCCCCTCTCTGCACCGGTATAATATGTATTTGAAAAGTTTAAAGAAATGTCCTGAACCAGCATTATTTGTATGAAAATCCTGCTTTTTGATTTTTAGAATTTGTTAAGCATGATGGTGAAAAGGTCTGAAAAATTTTAAAACTTCGCTCTAGGGAACTGAGAATCATTTCTTGAACAACGTGGACACTTAGAATCTGTAAAAAATCAAACAGTTCTTGGATAAACTGCTCATTTTATTCGAGACGAACATAATTGAACACTATTGAGGGAGGGGTGATTAAAAAATGTAGCTCATGGATCGAATTTTTGCCCCAATCGTGTTGTAAAGTGCACTGTTCATCAACAAATAGATTAAATGAAATTTGAGACTAGAGTCTTGAGTGTTTTAAACTTCAACGATGCATTAAAGTCTTCTCCTCCCTCTCCCCCCCCCCGGTAAAAAAAGGAAATTGGTGATAGGTAATCTCAAAATATTTACTTAAAAATTCGTTTCGACTGGAAACAAGCACAAATACAATGAAACAAACACGATCCAAAGCAAAAGTAGAGGTAGGTTAAGTGCAAATAGAGAATTTTTTCCGATACCTTCGGTTGAAAACAATTCCGCCAACTATGTGAATTTTTTTATTCGCATCGGGAAATTTCTCGGTTGAGTAAAGAACCAGGATATCGTAATTGAGACGAAAGAAGAACGTAACGCGGTGGAAAACATAGCGAGCTTTAACGATCACCACGCTTAACTAAATTAACGTCGTTTTTATCCGCCGGTTGATTGTGAAAAAGGAAAAAAATCGCGGAATAAAATGTAAAAAAGAAAGCGAGAGAGAGGAAATTGAAACGGCGAAAAGGAAAAATTCTCGAAAGTTTACAGCTTGATTGAATTCCGCAAACCTTTGAGATAAAAATGTGTAGTTACGTTGCGAATGTCCGCAATGTTTGTCGTAGCGAAATACGAAGTTGCTTTTTATGTTTTACAAGAAATGTTTATTTTTTTGTTTCGTCGCTTCTTTTTTCCTCGACGCGCACCGGGGTTTATCATGTTTTTATTATTTCAATAAAACGGCGTGTTTTTTTTTCACGAATATAAGAAAAGAAAGAATACCTACGGCTGATGCGAGTTGGAGACTAGGAATTTATTTACATTTCGGTCGAATAATAGTCCAGTGGCAGATTGTATTTTTTTGGATATGAACGGAAAATGGTAGTAGAAATGTGAAATTTGGTATGGTGAACAAGGACATCATGAGAAATTTTTTGAGCCCGGGAGGCCATCACCAAACTCCAAAGGAGGGGGGGAGGTTTGAAAGGGAGTTCTGCCCCCATTTTTCGAAATTGGGCCATTAGCGTTGACATTCTAATTGAAATCTGGGTTTTCGAAGGCGCTGAGATTTTTTTTTTCAAAATGTTACCCTTCTCCCTAAATAGGCTCAGCCCTGCTCATCCGTTGACCTTAATCGCAAAATCGATAACTTATTTGAAATCAGCGCCTTCGAGAACCCAAGTTTCAAGAAGTATGTCGACTTTTTTTTTCAAAATGTTACCTTTTTCCTTAAATGAGCTCGCCCTTTCACCCCCCCCCCCCCCTACTTCGACCGAATACCTCGTATATAATTAATGATCGTGATTTTTACACAAAAATGTAAAAAAAATTAGCCCAATTTCAGCAACTTTAGACCCTCCTATATTCCTCAGAGCAGGGTATGGGAAATTGTAAAAAGTCAAAATTTATGGTAATCTATCCGTAAAGCTCGAAAATAATAAAAAATTCCGTTGGAAGATCGGCAGGTTATTCAAAGTTGAAAAAAATCTGATTTTCAGATTTTCAGGAGGTTTTGAGGGAAAATGCGAAAACACAAGTTGAGGAATCTCAAATTTGAGGGACTTCTCTCTCTCTCAGATTTTGAAAGTAATGTCAGTTTTGAACTCAGTGGGATTCAATCATATAGAAATGACACCAAAAAAAGGTTGATAACCCAATTTCGAAAAATAGGTAGCGGAATCCCTTTTAAACCTCCCCCCTGTTCCTCCTTTGGAGTTTGGCGATGGCCTCCTGAGCTCAAAAAATTTCTAATGATGTCTTTGTTTACCGTACGGCTCATTCCATGTCAAATCGACCAGGTTTTGACCTTGGGTCTTCCGATTTCGATCAAATTTTTATCACTTTTTGAAAAGTTCAAAGTTGAGCATTTGTGATGGAAGCTCAACTTTCATGATAAATATAAAAAATGAGGGGCCCCATTTAAAAATCTGAAACAATTACTATTAAGAGGACTTTTTTTATGTATTTTTCAACTAATTACTTTTCCAGATGGGATCTTAATACCCCTGAAGGGCCATAAGGGTCCTAAATTTTGGTCAAAATTTAAAAAAATGGAAAAAGTGTAGCAATACATCGATTTCTTCTAATTCGAAGGCGCTGAGTTCGAATATATGCTTAGTTTTTTCATTCGCCCCCTCTGAACTCCCCTATCAGCCCCCTAATGAGGTCAGAATTCAAAAAAATGAAAAATAACGTATGACGTGTCGTTTGTTGGGTTTTTGAGGGCGCTGAGTTCAAATATTTTCTTATTTTTGGGATTCGGCCCTTTAGTGCCTTCCAGGCCCCCAATTTTGACAAAAACATCGCTTTTTTAATTTTTTTAGTAATTTGGGAGTCAGTATGGGGAACGAAGGAGGCGGATCGAGAAAGTAAGTTGATAATCGAGCTCAGCACCCTCGAATTAGAAGAAATCGATGTGACACATGCCATTTCCATTTTTTTGCATGTGTTTTTTCAAAATTGGTGGCTAGGAAGGTACTAAAGGACCGAATCCCAAAAATAAGCAAATATTCGAACTCAGCGCCTTCGAATTAGTAGAAATCGATGTATTACTTCACTTTTTCCATTTTTTTAAATTTTGACCAAAATTTAGGACCCTTGTGCCTCCCAGGAGTATTAAGATTCCATCTTGAAAAGTAATTAGTCAACTTTGAACTTTTTAAAAAGTGATTATCAAGTTTGAATCTCTATTCAGTTTTCTACAAAACCGCATGCACAGATTCATCTTAGACCTAACCAATCTTGAGATAATGCTCCTTCGAAGTTTAGCCATTTCACAAAGAAACCTAATTATACGAAAATTACAAGAGCCACCCCGCCCCCCTGAGGGATTAGGATCGGAATGATGGTGATTCCTTCATTAGACCATCGAGGAGAACTCGTAAAAAAATTTTGAGCGAAATCGGAAGACCCAAGGTCAAAACCTGGTCGAGTTGACATGGAACGAGCCATACCAAATTTCACGCCTTTATCACCATTCGCCGTTTACTTGCAGTTTGCCTCTGGACTATACAAGAGAGTTTGATTTCTTTTTAATTTGCTTAGAAATTGTGGTAAAATGGGTACGGTTGGTGGGTATTTTTCGAAGGCGCGAGAGGGTTTTCATTTATGCCTAAAAATCCTGAAGAAAGCTCGAAAAATGTAGAGCCTACGGTTACTTCTTCAGAAAACCAGCCTGTGGTGGTTGGGCCCGATGAGGACGCCAGTGCCATTGTCATCGGCGGTGCGTCCAGTACTCCAGACAAAAAGCATCGGAAATCAGTTGCTCCATCGGTGAAACAAGAAGAACCAGTGGTAGCCGCTAACTCAATAATCGATCAAAAAGCGGTGGAGCAATATATACAGGCCAGATTGGCCAGTGCTGCGGCCAAGGCCGATAAAAATGACCCGAACACGAATATTTCGTGGATACCTAATTTTGTGAAAAGTTTGGCCAAAACCAGGTCACCCAATGAAGATGAAGGTAGCGACAACAGCACCAATACCGAATCCGATGAAGATTCGAGACCTGATTCTGATGTCAGCGCTGAGAGCTCGAATCCTGGCACTGACTCTAACGCTTCCCCGGTACCGCTTCAACCGCCAATTACACGTTCGGCAATGCAGTTCCATCCGATGTTTCCGCAATCGATGGATATACCGGCGCCATTGAATCAGTGGCACTTGTACAATCAGCAGAAATCGTTCAATCCACCGCCTCCGGTGCCTCTTCGGTTCCCTGAGACGACAGATTTGCCGAGTTTACAAGCGGTCAAGAAAACCAAACGTCGTAAGTCGTCCGGCAAGCAGAAGACACCGCGTAAGAAGACTTCTAAAGAGAAAAAAGAAGAAATCGTTGAGCAACCGATTAAACCTCCAGAGCTCCGTGAACTTCCAACGACGGCTGCTCCGCGAACCAATTTCAACCAAGCGCCCAAAAGCGGACCTACGTGTCAGCCGAATTACTGTCCACCTTGCGCCCAAGCTCCGAACTTGCCTCCTTGCCCGCCTACCATGACTATTCCATCGTGTAATCAGCCTCTGAGCGCCTGCATTCCCCCAGCTAGCGCGATGCCTGCTGGAATGGCACCAGGAATGAACGGCAGTACCGGATCCGCTGCGCCGGGCACAGATCCGTGCAATCCCTGCCTCAGTGGCGGATACCGCCATAACAACTTTCAAGGTGGCAGCTGCCCGGAGTTGTACCCTGATGTCAGCAGGTCTCAGCAGCAACAGGGATATCCTCAGCAGCAGCAGGGCTACCCACAGCAGCAACAAGGCTACCCGCAACAGCAGCAGTGCTGTCCGCAGCAACAACAGTGCTGTCCGCAGTCTCAGCCAGTCAACTGTGCCCCAGTTGAGCTGTGCGAGAAAAGCGTCTGCTACTGTGAGAAATGCGAGAATCCGGATCCGAATGTGCCACCGCAGTACAACATGCAGCAGTGGACTTGTAAATTTTTGAGACCAATTGAGAATGCTGGTTATCGCCAAGGTCCCGGACCAAGCGGATATGACGGCGGCTTCCAAATGCCACAAGGTGGTCCCAGCGCACCTCCGTCTGGTATGCCTGGCATGCCGGGTTGCAACGGCAATGCCACGACTGGTGCCGGAGGCATGGGCGGTATGGGTGGTACAGGAGGCCCGATGAGTACCATGGGTCAGGGTCCTATGGGTCCTGGTGCCATGGGTCCAGGAAGTATGGGCCCGGCCACGTCGATGGGGTTTAACCCAATGTGCAATCCGGGGTGTAACCCGCACTATGGACAGCCGCCACCTGGATACCAGCAGCAGATAGGAGGCAGAGGTTGTCCACCTCCTGGTGGCTTCGGAGCCGGATGTCCACCTCCTGGAAATCCACCCCTGCCGCCTCGATGCCCCGCGCCATGTGCTCCGCGATGCCCTCCGAGGACCTGTTACCAAAAAACATGCACTGATTGGGGCGAAAATGATCCGAGAGACGCGCTCATGAGTCGAATCACAGTATTTCCAACGCCGCCGCAACACCAGCGATCCTTCGAATCTGCCAGAACTCCTACACCGATGCATCATCTGCGCTCAATCGCCCTCAATCCACAATTTCACCCGAATTTCAATCCGAACGCCCATACTAATATGGTCGCCTACCATCCTGAATTGCTCCAAGTGACTGGAGCAATCAGTGCACCAGCTCCGAGATTTGAGGAAACCATGGTGCCGCAATCTCCTCGATATGTGAATGCAATCCGTACTCCGCAAGTAAATGCTCAAGCGTACAAGAGACCTCGCAGCCTGTACGTTAAAGAGCAGACTGCAGCTGGGGCATCTATGGATATGGCTGAACCGGACTTACTCAGTACTAGAGCCAGTCAGCTGCGGTATCATTATTCCCAGCAGCGACGCTCCGATACGCCTCGAGTAACTGCCTCCTCCAAAAAGACCGAAATCTACAATGGTGATATTGACTGGAAAAGTGAACCGAAACAACATTCGTCCGAAACTGTCGCTTCTAAGTTGCGAAGGCAACACAATCGGAATAAATTGAAAGAAATTAACGATGGGTAATTGAGGTAGTTTCTACCTATCGTTTTAATATTCCTCCTCGTTGTTCAATAAAACTCGTCTATTTGACGCTATGTATGCTCATTTAGAGAAGGTTAATTGTGAATGGCAAGGCTGGCCGTTTTTGTGGTAATTTAACGAAGGTCAAGAGGCTCGAGACCTTTGATCTTACGATTTTATTCGATTCTTGCTCGCCCAGGTTTGTGTCGTAATAATCAATGTCGTAATTGAATGATTTTTTTCAATTTGGGTTTTATTGATGATATCATATTTTGCACAATCAAGGATGTGGATTCGGTTGTTCGTGAATTTGAAGATTGAAAGAGGACAAGGTCTCAAAAAAAGTGAAAAAATTGTTTCAGTCGAATTAATTAAGTTTGAATCAAAAAAGTAAAATAGGAAGTAACGTTTTAAGAAATTTGGAAACAATTGTATTGTTTGGTAAAGAAATCTAGAAAAATGTTATCTACCAAAGAATTATAAGTTTTCAGGTTCCTCCCCTCCCCTCCTTTCAATTTCGATTCATCTTTTTATTTTGGAAGTTTCAAAAATTTATGTTACTGTCAGGATTCGCAGTTCCTGTGCCCAACAAAATGTTATATGTGAGTGGTGCCTAAATTCGATCTGCCAAAGTTTGTTCCTCTGTTGGCATGTTTCATGTTTTTAGGTTTGGATAAGTTTTTATTTTGAGTAAAGAGAGATTTTTTTGCGAGATGCACGATTTTTGATATTTTGATATTTGGTCCGACTTTTAAAAAGATGCCTGGGTAAAGAAAATTCTCTTGCAACCCCATGGAAATTAATTTTTGTGTTGGATTTCAAAATTTTGTTAGATACTTAATTGCGAATTTGAAAGAAATATCACTTTTTTTTCAAAACTAGATAGATACTTCATTTTTTTTTCAACTTTCAGTAAACGATTTAAAAAAATTCACATTTGGAATAAAACATTTTTTTTCCAATGGAGCCTCAAAAAATACGCGATGAAAATTCCAGATTTTTAAGTTTAAGTTCCCCCCCCCCCTCTGCCCTCAGCATAAGATTAAAGTTTTGAAAGTTTTAATTTTCTTGATTTGGCAATCTTTTGAAGTGTTACCTAGTCATATATGTACTTCCATTTTATGACTTCTAAAAACTCGAAATTATAATTTTCAATTTTTACTAGATAGCTCAAAAATATTTACGAAAAGGTTATCAACAAAGTCGAATAGATACCTATCCAATTAGTTCTCGAAATCCTGAAAATTATCATTTTGGTGTATTTTTGGGGTTTATTGACCACCCTGTCCAAAAAACAAAAAAAAAATACGAAAATTCGGGAAATCTCCCAATGTTTTTACTACCTTCCTGGTCTACTCTAGCCCATCTAAAATTTTTTGGATAAAATTTCGTAAACGAGTCTTCTCAAACCTTGAACGACTCTGACAAACTTCTTATAGATTTTTATATACCATTTCTCAAAAACAACCTGTTGTTGGTGTGGTTAAAAAATCCAAAAAATTACCTCCGCCCTGGGAAATATAAAAATTTGATCTAATCAACGAAAAAAGTTGAAATTTGGTAAACACCCTATTTTCGACCTCCCAAATCGATTGGAAGCGATTTCGAGATGTTTTGGAGCCATCAGAAAATTTTGGAATTTTCCAGCGCTAGAGAAACGCTTATAAAATTGTCCCATGTGCACTTCAGCACCTTATAATCGCGGATTATCCATATTGGGGACTTATTTGATCGATTGAAACACAATTTTCCAAAATTCGTAACTTTGAGTTAAAATTCACATTTTTGGGCGGGATATTTTTCTGGAAAAAATTCAAAAATATACCCTTTGCACACGTAACTGAGTAAAAAGTTGAAACTTGGTATATACCCTATTTTCGACCTCCCGAGTCGATGGGTATTGGTTTCGAGACGTTTCGTAGCTACCAGAAAATTTTAGAATTTTCCAGCACATAAAAAAAATTTCTTACTCAAAAATGCGAATTTGAACTCGAAGTTATGAATTTTGGAAAATTGTGTTTCAATCGATCAAATAGGTCACCAATATGGATAATCCGCGATTATAGGAGCTAAAGTGCATATGGACCATTTTTATAGGCTTTTCTCCAGCGCTGAAAAATTTCAAAATTTTCTGATTGCTCTGAAACGTTTCGGAACCGCTGCCATTCGATTCGGGAGATTGAAAATAGAGTATCTACCATGTTTCAACTTTTTACCTCGATGTATGCGCATTAAGGGAATTTTTAAATTTTTTCCAGGAAAATTTCTTGCCCAAAAATGTCAATTTGAACTCAAAGTTACACATTTTGGAAAGTTGTGTTTTAATCGATTAAATAGGTCACCAATATGGATAATCCGCAGTTATAGGTGCTGAAGTGCATATGGGCCATTTTTTTGAGCTTTTCTCCAGCGCTGGAAAATCCCAAAATTTTCTGGTGGCTTCAAAACGTCTCGTAACCGCTTCCAATCGATTTGGGAGGTCGAAAATAGGGTGTATACCAAATTTCAGCTTTTTTCGTTGATTAGATCAAATTTTCATATTTCTCAGGGCGAAGGTAATTTTGAAATTTCAAAAAATCGCCAAAAATCGAGAAATGAACTTCAGCACCTGAAATTTTGGGTAAGGGGTCCTGTTATGATGCACTTTCGATTTTTTTTTGTTTGAGCTAAAAATTTTACTTTGAGTTGGAATACCTCTCTTGTCAGGAAAATGGACTAGAGGTGAAAAACGGATGCCAATAAACTTTTTGGATAATATCTTCCATATTAAGACCTTTCTTTGACAAAACTTTTTCAAAAACTTTTTTTCAATTTTTTCAGCTTGTATTGTCGAATTTTTATGACGATAGAAGAGAGGTAAAGGTTGAATTATGTCAGAGAAATTCTTACCAGATTTTTTTGAAGTCTGAACATACCATAACTTTTGTGCTTTCTTCCTGAATTAAAATTTCGAAAAAAGGACTATTCGATCACTCCTAGTCGAGACTCTTGAATTCCCCCTCAAAGAATGAAAAAATCTGTCATCGAAATGTGGGAAAACAATGTGACTCGAACTTTTTTATATTTTTAGGTTTTTTGCATAGCTTTTGATTAATTTTTTTCGAACGAACTCAAAAAAGACAATAGAACTATAGAAATGAGAAGAACGTTGAACAAACCAAAATGAAGTTAGTCCAAAACGATGACATTTTCGACGAAATTACTTTTGAAACGGAAACCCATTAGGAGCTCCTCTCCATCAAAAAAATCCATTTTTCGATCAGGCGGTTGAAAATTTGCTGACGAAACTTCTACGTTGCGACGCGTCGCATAGTGGATAATTAGATAAACCACGAAAGGCGCCGCGACGGTAAAAAAAAATAAAGATGAAAAGTAGTCGAGTAGATATAAAAGGCTTTAAAAACAATTCCGGGTTGGCTGTTACATACGTAGGTTAGGCAAACTATAGCTATACGTTTAGGAAGCTAAATCTGTTGTTGTTGTTGTTGTTGTTTTCGCGTGTATCATTAAGCGCGTAATAAAATCTTGGGTTAGATTGTCGCGTGTTTACGGTTTTACGGCGGATTACTTGGTTGTATGAATAATGAAGTGTCAAGGCTTTTTAAGTCCGGGGCGCATTTTCGACGGTATTTATTATATCTGTATCATTAGTTTTTTGGGCGGCTTTGACGTGCGACGTGCGGCGCGGCGTGCGGGCCACCGATGCGTATTAATTATACCGGTTCGGTTGTAATTTTCTTATCGCGTTCGCGTCGCGGTGCGCAGTGCGTAATCTCGCTCGATTCAACAGTTTGTCGGCGACTGACGAAGAAAAAACCCCTCGGTTGGTGCGAGCTTCTTTTTAGCTCACGTGAATAGAATTAATGGAGCGAAAACCCGAGCGCTTTAGGGCTTCTGAATACTTCAAGTAATGTATTTTGACTAGAAAAAATGTTTCACAAAATTTTGGACCTCTACCCCCTTCTTTTCGGAGTTATGACCATTTTATTGCATTATTTTCAAGAATTTTTTATTTCAATGGAAGTGAAGGAAATTTAGATGAAAACCCCAATATTCAGAAATCAACATTTTTCAGAATTCAAGACTTTTTAGTCATATTTTGTAGATTTGCTTACAAGGGAGGTATCCCAACTTGAAGTAAAATTTTGAGTCCAAACAGAAAAAAATCGAAAGTACATTATAACAGGACCCCATATCCAAAATTTCAGGTGCTGAAGTTCATTTCTCAATTTTTGGCGAATTTTTGAAATTTCAAAATTATACCTCCGCCCTACGAAATATGAAAATTTGATCTAAAGAACGAAAAAGGCTGAAATTTGATATATACCCTATTTTCGACCTTCCGAATCGATTGGAAGCAGTTTCAAGACGTTTCGGAGCTACCAGCAAATTTTGGAATTTTCCAGCGCTGGAGAAAAGCTTACAAAAACGGCCCATATGCACTTCAGCATCTGTAATCGCGGATTATCCATATTGATGACCTATTGGATCGATTAAAACACAATTTTCCTAAATTCGGTTATGGTGTCCAACTTGACTACCTGTAATTTTTACATTTGCCATCACAATTTTAAGAAAATTGATCATTTTTACAATTTTTTATCGATCTTGATTGGTCCGAGTGCTACAAGTTGGACACCATAACCCTAAATTCGTAACTTTGAGTTCAAATTGGCATTTTTGGGCAAGAAATTTTTCTAGAAAAAATTTAAAAATTCGCCTAATGGGCATACATCTAGGTAAAAAGTTGAAATTTGGTAGATACCCTATTTTCAACCTCCCAAATCGAATGGAAGCGGTTTCGAGACGTTTCAAAGCAATCAGAAAATTTTGAAATTTTCCAGCGCTGGAGAAAAGCCCATAAAAATGGCCCATATGCACTTCAGGACCTATAATCCCGGATCATCTATATTGGTGACCTATTTGATCTATTGAAACAGAATTTTCTAAAATTCGCAACTTTGAGTTCAAATTTATATTTTTTTGCCAGAAAGTTAATTTTTTTCAGTAAAATTGTCAGCCAAAAAATATAAATTTAAACTCAAAATTGCAAATTTGGGAAAATTTTACTCTATTTGATCAAATACGTCACCAATATTGGTTATCCGCGAATAAAGGTGCTGATGTTCATATGGACCATTTTTATGGGCTTTTCTCCTGCACTGGAAGATTCCAAACTTTTCTGATGGCTTCGAAACGTCTTGAAACCGCTTCCAATCGATTCGGGAGGTCAAAAATATAGTATATACCAAATTTTAGGTTTCTTCGTTCATTAGATCAAATTTTCATATTTCGCAGGGTGGAGGTAATTTTGAAATTTCAAAAATTCGCCAAAAATCGAGAAATGAACTTCAGCACCTGAAATTTTGGATACGGGGTCCTATTATGATGTACTTTCGATTTTTTTTTGTTTGGGCTCAAAATTTTACTACGAGTTGGGATACCTCCCTTGTTAGATAATTAGGTACCCCACTTTGAGCAACTACAGAACCTGATGAAGAGGACAAGAGGTGTTAATATGAATTTTTTTCCGTACACGTAATTCCCACGTATTTGGCTTGAAATTGTGCCAAACAATTACAATATTGCACGACCAGTCGAATAAAAATTTTTGAAATTTTTTCACAAGCATCAACATAGCGGATCGAGACCAAAAAAGTGGCATGAGAACGAAAACTGAACATTACAGAAGCTTGTTTTTTTTTTCAAATTCTTGATTTCATTTTCATTATGGCATTTTTTTTGTCACACTCTGGAAATTAATTCATCATTGATCTTATACGGGGGGCGGGGGGAGGAGGATTGAAGTTCAACTAAAATTGTTTAAAAAAATTATCACAACCTTTTAAATCTACAGGCATCCAAAATTGTGTGAATCATTTTTTCTAGCTAAGATTCACCATTTGAGGTATTTAGGAGCCCAAAAGCGCCTGTGACCAAATTCACCCTTCACTCTCTCATTTGTAAATCAGTGAAAATTTATCGAGAAATCACTGAAAAACAGTCAGAATTGCAGCACAGTAATAAATCAATGAAAAAGTTTCACTGAAAGCAAACGGTAAAAAAGATTGGTGGAAAATAAGTGAAAATTCACTCGAAAAGCAGGAAAATTCCTAAAAATTTGTTGAAAAATCTGTAAAATTCTTTGAAAAATCAACGAAAATCCGCTGAAAATCAATGATTGATTCTGACTATTTATCAGCAACTTTTCCCTGATTCAAAATGAGAAAGTATCCGGCCACCCTTTCTGTGTGAAATTAGCACCTCGAAGAGAGAGGGTGTTTTTCCACTGTCTTTAAGCCATACTTAATCAATATTGACGTAACGTTAAAAGACGATGGAGGAATTCGCGATCTGGTCGTTCTCGTTATGGTAGTTCGTTACCAGCTCCGACGAAGATGTGAACTCGGCCGCGAATACCGCTGGTTCGTCGTCAAAGGTCGCGTAAATAATTCAACTCTCGTAGAACATCCCTCAATACGTCGTAAGCTGTGTCAGCGAATTGGGCGTCCCCTCTGCTGGTAGAGCTTCCGGTGTCGGTGTCGTCCACGTCAAAACAACGAACAAGACCGCTAAATAATTAATATTTTACGAACATTTGTATAGCATACGACGCGAACGACTAGCGACGCTAAAAAACATTTTATGCCGCGCCGCCGTCGCTACGAGAGTTGGTTCACGCAAAAAGATACGACATCAAAAGTAATTACTGCTTACAATGGACGCTTTTACGGTATCAACTCGGTCAACGACCAATTGCAATTAAAAATGGATATTTTATCAGCATATTTGAGCACTCCGTTGCCCAAGAAGACGAACTGGACTGAGGAGGCGGTGTGGTGGCGGGCCAGCGATTTCTCATTATATGCGAAATTACATTTTCCTCCGCGTCCTTGCCAATTTTCATTCATTGTCGACCGAATCAATTAACGCCTCGCTGAAAAAAAGAGGCCATTTCCATTAAGGTGCTCCCTATACTGGCGCTCTGTCCCGACACAATTAGCCTCGTCGTTGTTCTATCTGCGCTGCGTGACATGTACGTAACGAAATAGCCGAATGCAAATTTGTTTTCGTGCCGTGCTTGTTTTTTCGCACCCTTGCGCGAAGGCGGCTCGTTATGTTGAAAAGCGACAGTCGAGTTGTGAAATGAAATCGAGAAACGAGCTACGTTGAGTTTTTGCTATAAATTCTTCTACTGTCTGGGTTTTGGCGAAGGGTTATTTCGTGTCTATTTGTTATTTTTCGTTGAAATCAAAATAGATCGAAATTTTGATTCAGCGTTTGGGAATTGTTGAAAAATATCATATGTATTAGCGAATAAGTACGATATGCAAAAATCTCCTCAATTTTGATTCAAAAGTTCGAACAACTCAATATTTTAGTTTAACAATGGCAAAAGTTGATATTTTGTAGCGAAACAGATTTCTATACCTACCTAAAACCATATTTTCTCGTAGAAAAAAAGATGTATAATCATCGATACATTTTTGAAAATTCAGTGTCGGAGTTGAAGTTGAATACATATGTGTAAGTCAATAAATTATCAAACATGATTTGATTATTTTTCATTACGGTATCAATTAATGGTGCTAAAGTATCAAATATTGACTTTCGACGTGAAACTAAATTCTTCGACTAAAAATTTAAGATATAATGTCTCAAAACTCTCGATTTGGACGCAGTGTTCCAAAATTCTTCACTTCAAACATAGTGACCCAAAAGACTTTATTTGGAACATGATGTATTGAAAACAAACAGTTGGAATATGAAATCCCACAATTTGAACATAATGTCCCAAAATTCTCGATTTGGACGCAAAGTTCCAAAAATTGTCCCAAAAAACCTCAATTGGAGTATAATTTCTAAAAAAAAAGCAAACAGTTTGGACATGTGATCCCAAAAAACTTCGCTTCAGACATAGTGCTGGATGTAGAACGTTCTTATCCCAACACATCTTCAATTTGAACTTTGTGTCCCAAAAACCTCCCCATTTGAACACGATGTTCTGAAAATCTTAATTTGAACCGACTGTCTCAGTCTACCTTCAATTTGGGCGTGAAATTTGTACAGAAAATCACGAATAGAAATTTTAAAAAAAATGTTTGATGTTTTTAGAATTTTGAATCTTCCTGATCTCATCAACCGACTATTCGACTATAGGCATCACTATTGAATATTCGTCAGCCTACTATGCTAATTCAATTTTTTCAGAAATACCTAGAATTGAAATCACTTTTTTTTTGTAACTTGTCCTGGGGTAAAAATCTCCCCCCCTCTCCGTCCATGACTTTGAAAACTCTGAAAGAAAAGTTTTTCCTGCTTGAAACTGAAATTTGTTTTTTGTAAATTTTTTGCCATGGATATGTTTTAGGGCTGGGGGTAAAATTTGAAAAGTATAACGTAACGCTGGACAATATGACATTATGTTAGACTTGAAAAAACGGAAAAATAGATTGAAATAGAATGGCTGAATGGCATATTAAATTTGGAAAAACTTGAAAAAAAAAGTTTTTAAATCAAGACATATTGTAAGAGGGAGTGGACGATTTTAGACTTGGTGAATAAATGTCATAATGTGTCTCCATTGGTTTGATAGTAAGAGTAAGAGATAGATAAGATGGTTGATGATGATTAAAATCTTATGATTTTTATATAGATGTATTAGAGTTTGATGCGGGTAGTCCTTTGATTATAGAGTATATGGACCGAGCTAGTTGTATACAGGGTCTATAAATGAACCGGGCAACATCTGCGTAAAAATTCCCATTCATTTCTTTCCTTTTTTCCCGTTTCGTTGCATTGCATCACTGATATTATTGTTGTAGTACGCAAAGAAACGAAAGCAAGATTAAAAAAAGTGACAAAGTTTAATGTAAGGGATGAGTCATCTTATAAAATATGCAGGTAAAAGCAAGGTAAATAGATACTACGTATATAGGTAGTCTAGATCGGCGAGTTTGTGTGCTAGTGTGAATGTTTTGACGTCAGTGGTTGAAAAATTTTATCACTACACTATAGACACTGGACCTGGTGCAGTGTCTATAATCACTACATTTGATTTATGTAATGTAAAAACTAGAGAAGCATTGACCTCGCGGAGCATGCACAGACTTATTTCAACCACTGACGTCACTATCCCTGCACTTTCCTCAGCTCCCGGGTATGTACAACAACGATCTAGACTACCTATATACGTAACCTTAGTATCTATTTACCTTGGGTAAAAGTGTGAAATATGCTTCACAGAGTTGAAATGCCCTCACGATAACATTACATGAATCTTTTTTTTCAACATCAGAATGCAGTAATCTCGAATGTAAAATTATCAATTCTTTAAAATTAAATTTTTTTATTAATTACAATTATTGACAAATGAGTGATGAATTTATCATTAAAAATTTAATTCATCAAAATTACGATTTTTGACACTTACTAAACTTTCTTTCAGGGGTAATTAACACGAAAAAAAATCTAAAATTTCATTTTTTCAGACAGGGATTTTCGCGCAGACGTTACCCGGTTCATTTATAAACCCTGTATAAACCGTATGAACAGCGTCATCAGACATCCTACAGAGAAAGAACGCTTCTGATTGGGTAATCATACCATCCTCTTTCCCCTCAACCTCCACGAGCATAAACCACAACGACAAGACGAACGTTAGACTCACTCACTCTTTTGTTGTAGTAGTGTACGCCACTGATGGAAAATTACTCGTTTAAATGAAAAAGCACAAGAATTGAAAAGTTGTTTATTTTTGAAGTACTTCAATATGAGCTATAAACGAATGTTCTACGATAAAAACTCGCTGAGATCTGATTTTTCACATTTTGCATGATAATAAAACAACCAATCAGAAGTGTTCTTTCTCGGTAGGATGTCTGACGACGCTATTTACTCAGCTAGCTCGGTCCATATACTCTATAGTCAAAGGGGTAGTCTACCAATCACCTTAAACTTAGGTACTGCACATAGGTTGTAGCGTGCATTGTAAAGGTATTGCGCAGACCTTGGATTTCCAAGGTCTACAAAAACCCTTTTTAACGCGTATTTAACCTTTGCGCAGTTCTTTAGTTTAAGGCAGAAATACTACCAGCATCAACCTCTAATATGTCTATTGCTTGGTAAAATAAACAGTCTTACCCATCAGTAATTTATGAAGTACCTAATTTAAAAATTAATAAAATAATTAATATTTCTGGTTGATGGCAACACTGCTTATTTTATTAAGCAATCAAAAATTATGTGGTAGGTGTAGATAGAAAATAATAAAAGTAACCTTAAAAATTTATAAATTCCAAAAACTAGTAGAGAAAGAACGAAACAATGTCGAGAAAAAAAGGAAATAAATGGAAGTTTGGAAAAAGATGATAACATTGATGAATGAATGAAAAAAATGCTGAGAAAAACAGAAATTAAATATAAATTTGAATTTTTAAAAAGTTTATTCAAAACCCGCTTAGCAATTGTCGACATTAGACATGAATGTCAACAAAATGTAGAAATATTTTTTCCTACATAATACATGTAGGTATAATAAGGAATTGGTACTAGGAATGTTTTTGGCATGAGCTTTCCATTTTAAGGTTGGCAAAATTTTCCAAAATTGTTGTAATTTTTACATGTTTGAAAAACGTTGGCATGCAAAAGTAGCAACGTTGATGTAAATTTTAATGTAAATGGCAACCATTGAAATCCGCCACTTGTGCCACACATCGTAGATGTCATGTTGACTCAATTGTCGAGGTAATTGTCGATCCAATGTTTATCGATCATTAGTAGATATAAATGTCGATTGTCTATTTCTTCAATCGATTTAAAAAAATATGATAGTTTAGTACTCTTAGTTAAGTAATGTGTAATTTTGTATATGAGAACTGAACTGTTTCTCAATGACAAGTCTTTATTTAATCTGCCACCTCTAAATTGACGCTTCTGGACTGTGTGATGAAAACTCCATTTCTGAATTTTGATTTTTAAAAAATACATAATTACTGAACTTATAAAGATTTCAGGAAGTAGATAGATCTAGATATCAACCACACAAACTTTGATGTGAATGTCGAAGCATCAAAATCTATCATATTTAAAGCCCACAGGTGGCTCTACATGCCTCATAATGTCGATAATCACATCAACATGTACAAAATGTCGATGGTGTGTCGATGTTATTGTAGATGTCATGTCGAGCCAAATGTCAAGGTAATTGTTGATCTTATGAATCGAGAATCGCATTGACAATCACATCGACAGGATATCTACAAATTACATTGACAATGTGTGTCACAAGTGACGGATTTCGATGCGTCGACATTTGAATTGAAATTTACATCGATGTTGCTACACAGGAAGAATTTATAGAATATTTAGATGGAATAATGTTTCTTGAAGGTAAACATATAAAAAGTAGTAGAGAAAGTAACCTTAAAAATTTACAAATTTTAAAAAACTGGTAGAGAAAGAATGAAACAATGCTGAGAACAAAATAAAATAAATGGAAATTTGAAAAAATATGATAAAGTTAATGAAACAATGAAACAATGCAGAGAAAAAAAAGAAATTGAATATGAATTTGAATTTGAATTTAAGAAAAATTTATTCTGAAGAATTTATAGAATATTTAGATGAAATGATGTTTCTTGAAGGTAAAAATATAAAAAGGGGCGGAGAAAGAATGAAACAATGCCGAGGAAGGAAAAAAATTGTTTATGTGCATTGACATTTTAATAAAAAGTCATGAAATTACATTATATTTGAATGTATCCATGTTCCAAGGTTTGTACCTTAAGGGAAAAAGTTCTTAATTTTTTTCTATGGCGGACTCTCTTCCTCATCCTATGTAATATTTGAAAAGCTTAAAGGAGCAGTCTTGTAATTTCGTATGAAAATCCTTTTTTTTTTTTTATTTCGATATTTTGTTGGACACGCTCGCAAAATATTTAGAAAATCCGAGCAAAATTATCCAGAAAACATGAAAATATCGAGGAATATCGTTTCTGAAAAAATAGGACACCCTGTAAAAGAAAAATCAATTACGAAATTTCAATAAAAGTTGCACGAATGAAAATTTTAAAGAAAATCTCAATTTTACGATCTTGGTTTTTTACCACATCGTCATAAACTGCACCGATTGACGATTACAGTACAGTTTAGGGTATAATCGAAGCCCACGCCATCGCCAGTTCTACGTTATTTTCATATTTTCAAACAACATCGAGGGTTATATTTTTCGACGTTTTTTTTCCCTGCTGCCAACGGAAGTACCTGTATACGAGAGGGAAAAAAATGAGAAACATGCATTAGCGTAGGATTGAACGAGCTCGCGTACAAGAAATACTATATCGCATACTGTACTCGCGCGTATAGTTTCGGGGAAAAATGCGAAATTAATTTACATTTTTTTAGCCTCTTTCGTCGGGTTTTATTTAAAATTATCGGATGAATTTTGCACTCGGTTGAAAATTACGCCCTATTGTTATTTTGTTCATTAGGAAAAGCGGTAAATGGGTAAAAGGCGAAAATATTTTTAATTTTTGAAATTAATATTTTTTTCCGGCGATGGCGCCGCGCCTCTGCACCTACAGTTTCTCGTTAGTCGTTACGAAGTTGATTTTTTTCTCTGTAGGAATTTCGCTCTAATTTGGTCGGTTCGTTGTGAAAAAAAATGAGCTTAATTTTACGAAAGGCACGTAGCTTCTGACGAACCGCGCGTGGTAGGAAAATTTAAAAAATTTTAATTTCCGATATAGAAGCAGTTGGCATTGTATGAAATGACGAGCTCGAGCTACCACGACGTTTCTAGTCGTTTCAATTTCAACCGGAGACATTGCGACGCGAGTACCTATAAGACAAATGAATGGAAATTTTTCATCGTCTCGTTATACACTCGTTCAAAAACACCCATCGCTTCGACGAAAATGCGAAAAAAATACAATTAGAATCGATTTGGGGGAAAAAGTCGAGCGAAGCGTCAAGAAGCGAACTCGGTCTATTTCATTTTAGAGCTTTTAACCACGAAAGTTTATAAAAGTCGAGAGCTCGAGTTGCTTCGCGCTGTGGCAATTAATTCGACGACAATGGCGTTTATTTTTAGTCGACGTGTATTGTCGCGAGTCCCCCTCACTTCCTTTCGACGGTGGTGAAATTTATTCCATGCTGGCGAACAACGCCACCTTTTACTGGTTTCGATATTAATGCCATTCGATTGTGTTTTTTTTTCGCAGGAATTTTTATTGGCAATAGACGTGACGTCATCCGGTACACCTGAAGAAAAATTAAAATGGGCGTTTAGAATGTACGACGTTGATGGTAATGGCGTTATAGATATTCAAGAAATGACTAAAATCGTTCAAGTGAGTTATAATCGTATATTACGAGTACCTGTTTAGTGGTATAATATGATAAGTGGATGGTTTATTGGGTTAAATTGTTTCGAATTTTGATGGAAAATTATTTTAGTGTACAATTGAAAGAAATTTTTGTTCAATAAGCCGAGTGTTTGGTAATGGGTTGTGTTTATGTCAAGTTTTGATATTAATCGAGTGCCCCAAGAAAAAATGAAATTAGAAAAGCAAAGTTCTATCGGAAAAATTTGAATCAAAATGTACGAAGCAGAGCAGCGAAGATTTTTAAATTGTTTTAGTAATTTTACATCTAAAGTTGAAAAATTTGATTAGGATGGACATTTCTGCCATAAAAGTCGTAATTTTTTGAAAATTTTTACCAGTTTCGGTTTCGAATGATTATTTTTATTCTTTCAATTTTTAAAAAATTTTGTTTCAAGAAAAAATGTAGTCTAACATTTATTGGATGTTCTCGAATGAGGGGTAGAAAATGTAAAAAAAAATGAACCTGTTTCAATTTCACCGAAATTTTTCAATAAAAACGCAATAAATTGCAACAAAAATTGAGATTTTTTAAGAATTTTTTGAAGGGAATTTCGGACTATTTGGTTAATTTTTCCGTACTTGGAGGAGTACTCGAAACAAAACGGAAAATTAGAAGAGAATAAAATCCAGATTTATGTTTAGTTGGTCAAATTATCTTTTTACATCTATTTGAGCGACCATTTTACTTAAAGTCTTAAAATTTACTTTTTTAACCTCATGTTTCATGACTGAAAAACAGATGAAAAAGTGAATTTTGAGACTTTGAGTAAAATAGTTGCGCAAATGAGGTGTAAAGAAGTAAAAAATCTGCTGAAGACGAATTTGACTTTAGATTTGCAATTTGAAAAAATTAAAATTAAAATGATTTTGTGAGCTGATTGTCTACGAGGGATGTATCTCGACTGGCAGTAAAATTTTTCCCCATGACCTGAAAAGTGCATGTGTATGAAAATTTGATTATATGAACGAAAAAAAAAATTGTAGATTCCTACCATGTTTTCTTTCGACCTCTCAAATCAATTGGAAACGTTTTTTAAACGTTTTAGAGCCTTTAGAAAATCTACGAATTTTCCAGCATTGAAAAAAAAAACATAAAAATAGTCTATATGAACTTTAGGTGTTTCAATAAAATCTTCTAAATTTATTCCCCTTCCAATTTTCATTTTTCAGTGACTGATTGAAAACATCCATGGAAAAAGACTAATAAAAATTAATCCCAAAGAAATTGGAAATTTTTTTATATAACATGCAAAGTGAAAATTTACTTTGAAGTCTAAAAAAAAGAACAATAAAAGGAACAGAAGTAATCTGTTTTGCAAAAATGGGACATGATGTAATGAACCAAAAAAAAGAGATTGTAAAAGGGAAAACAAAATTAAATCGCATTTTGCAATGACCCAACTTTGTTTAAGGTGTTTTTTGTACAACCTCATAAAAAAAGATAATAGCCAAAAAATTCTAATTTTTTTTTAATTCAATCGTGAGAATTGGATGGCGCTATGAAAATTGAACGAATTGTTTGATTTTTTTAAAAACCTATATAAACAAAGGATTGAAAACAGGAAAAAACCCAATTTTGTTCATGGAGGAGGGGAGAGGTCAAAATTTCAAAAGTATTTTCTTGAAAGCGGATTTCGATTTTCGATTTCGAAATATGATTTCCTCGAACTTTTTCGACTCCAAGGGCAAAAAGTTTCAAATGAAAAAAGTCATCACGAGGGCAAATTTTCGCACTTGAATTAAATTTCGTCGAGTAAACATGCAATTTTCTCATTATTGCAAAAATAGGTTACCCTTGGTAAAGACCATTCAACGTAAAAATTTTATGAAAATTGCTCAAGTCGGTGGTCACTTCAAATTGGGTTTCTCTCAATTTTCCGGCGGTGATTTCGAGAGAATATCTTTGTCAAACGAATTTTTCAACAAATAATTCGAATCCGAGTGCCAAATTTAAAATGGGAAATTTTTAAAAAATTTGTCGAATTAAAATTTTATCAAATTTAAAATTGAAGAATTTTCATTCTTGCTCGTCTACTTGAAATTTAGAGAATTTAAGAAGATAACAAGTATTTTATATTTTCCAGCTGTAGAGATTTTCGCGAAGGACTATCCAAACGCTGAAAATTTCAAAGATTTCTCAATTTCGCGAATTTTCCAATTTTAATACGTTTTACTGCCAGTTTTACGGCAATCTTTACGGTTTTCGCGACTTTGTTATTACTTTAAAGATTTCTGAAACTTTTCTGACCACTTTTTATAAACTTACGACTTTTATGGAACCACTTAATGCGGTTTTTGCGATTAACATTCGCATCTCGAGAGAGTGAAAAAAAGAGGGTTCGCGTGCTTTAAAAATTCAACCGTTTAGTTGCGGCCGTTTCTGCAAAACCTTTGATCCGGAAATAGTTGGCCCTAATGTCACCCTTGCCCGCTCGCACCGTGCGCTGCCTTCTTCCAAACGATATACTACTCTAATGATTCTAGACGATCTCGTAAAAATCTCATAAATGCGTTATTATGATATCATTTTTTCGAAATTACATCGCAATTGGTGCGCCGTTTGGCTTTTTCGTGGCGGTTGTACAAATTGCCTACGTACAGGGCGTTCTTAAAATAAAACGTCGACTCAAATGTACTGTTAGGGCGAAATTTTCAAGATGGAAAATTTTCAAATCTCGGATTCGAAAGTTGCTGACGAACGTATCTGCACGTAATTCATATACTCGAAAGGAATTTTACGTCGGGTATATATTTTCCTTCGCGATGACGTATTCAAATGCTCATTAAACACACGTCAAGTCGCATTAGCTCGCATCTATTCAAACTGCTTACCCATTATAACGAATGCGAGCATACCACGCATGACGTTTTTCCACCTCTGGCTTCTTTTTGCATCGAGCTCGACACATCTTTGAACCCGGCCGAACTGTCGAGTCACCGCATTCGTATACTTGATAATTTGCTCGCCATAAATATTCATTTAAAACTCGACTGTTTTAATTTCCAACTAATGGAGAAAAAAGCTTTTCTTCGCGTTACCGCCGCAGAAAAGAAAATCCGCAAAATGAGAAAGTACGAGGAGAGAAAAAGCTGCGAAAAAAAACGTCATATCGAGAAAGTTACTCGGTTTCTTTTTCTCATTTTATTCATCAACTCGCGAATAACCTACGAGAAAGGTACGAATGCGAAAAAAAAAGCTCGAATCGTTCGTAGAGTTGAAAAAAGAAACACAACTGGTGGCTATTAATTATTTACGAATACAAAAATTGAAATTTTTAACGAGGAAATGAAAAAATATACGGTAGGAATTTCCCTGATGGAGTTTTTAATTTCGTCGTTGCCTTTTTTTCCTTTTTCGTGGCCGATGCGAATTTCGTAGGTAGTATTTTCACAAAATAGGTTCTTTTTCTGTGAGGTTGAATTTTGTTCAGAAACGTATGACGAGTGTTTCGACGAGTTTATCTGATTTAGACAGAATTTTGAGGGGAATTTTTTCTGCATCCGATAAGTTTTGATGCATTAGATCTGATCAGATCCGAAAAATGTCCTATTCTAATTAAATGCTTTTTGGTACCGGTACCTATATTACAATAAAAACAAACTTATAGGACACATTTAACAAATTTGTATTTCTCTCCTCAAGGACTGGAGCTTCGAAATTCACGATTTAAGAGGAAAAGGGAAGTAAAAGTCTGGAAAAATTGAAATTTTGCAAAAAATTTTGAGAGATGTATCAAAATCTATATTTTTAAAGGCATAGAATACGAATTTGACAGTTTTTTCTCTTACAAGGGAGGTATCCCACTCCGAAGTAAAATTTTGAGCCCAAACATAAATAAATCGAGAGTACAAAAATCAAGTCGAAACATTTTCAAAGAAAATTCCAAAAAGAACCGGAGAAACAAGAAGTAGAGTCAAATGAAGAACAAGCTATTGAAAAGAGGTGGTGGTCATGGAAATAAAAGGTGAAAACAGCAGTAAAAAATGTTATTCCAAAAAGAGGAAAACGAGCACATAAGCCATGGATGACTCAAGAAATATTGGATTTGATGGAGGAAAGAAGAAAATAAGATAGATCCAGTAACTAAGTGGTATAAAGAAAAATGCTAAGAAATTGAAGAACTTGAAGTAAAACGTAATGATTGGGAAATTCGTACCAAAGTGAAACAAATGATGGCCACACACAAGAAGAGAAGAATCAGAATAGCATATACCTTATGCGAGGAAAAGATGGGAAATACTGTGTGAATAATCAAGAAATGGAAGAGGTTTAGTTAAATTATAATAAAGAACTATATGGAGATGACGCGTGACTAGCTCAAATCGAAGTCACAATGTGGGAAGCTGCACCACAAATTGAAATATGGGAGTTGAGAAGCGCTGTGAAAAGAGCTAGAAACGACAAAGTGGTAGGAGAAGACCTCATTCTTGTGGACTTGATCAAACATTTAACACTTGAGTACGGTGTATGAAGAAGGTGTACTACCAGATGACTTCAAGGCTGTAAATTTTGTACCTATACCAAAGAAGAACAACTCACAGAAATGCTCTGAGTACCAAACCATCACATTGATGAGCCATTCACTCAAGTTGTTGTTATTAATCATCAATGGCAGAATTGAGAGGAAATTAGATGAAAATCTAAGTGAGACTCCATATGGCTTTGTAGCAAAAAAAGGAATAAGAGACACTATTGCCCTGCTGAAAGTGGTTATTCAGAGGACACTGAATGCTAATAAGTAGTGCTTCACAACGATCGGATATTCAGAAAAAATGGATGATCGGATAATCAGATAATCAGAATCGTTTTATCCGATTAATTGGTTCTAACTGGTTTCTTATCTGTAATATTTCATAAACAAGTTTTAAAAGGTCTGGTACCCATTTTGATTTCGGCCTCCCCCCCAATTTATTGATAAAATACAAAAACCATTTTTTAATTGTAATAATGTTTATAATTCGGCACATTTGCTTTATTTTGATTTACAATGCTATTGTGTAAAAAAAAAGCATCTGTATAACATTACAAACATTAATGCAATGAAAAAATCTGTCTTTTCATTTTATCTTCAATCTGGGAAAAACCAAAATCGATTATAACTGATTAATCGTATGCAATCCGAATACAAATACGATTTTCCAATTTATCCGGTTTATCCAAGTAGTTGTAAAACACAACCAATTAGGAAATCATTGCATGTTTCATAGACTATGAAAAAGCATTGGACATGTCAACCATGAGAAGTTGATGGAAATCCTGAAGAAATGCAATATCCATGCAGGCGCGCCCGCAGCGGGTAGCGGAGGTAGCGGTCGCTACCTCATAAACTTTCCGATATTTTTTTTTATTGGTGCATCATTAGGGATGTATGTTAGGATAGTTAATATTCAGGATTAAATCCTCAAAATTCAGTTTTATTGTCATGAAAAATCAGTGAGAAAAGTGAATTTCGACATTTAGAGTAAAATGATCGCGAAAAGGGTGTTTATCGGGGTATTTTGGCCTGCTTAACACGATACGATGCTAGTTTTTTCATTTGGTCATTTCTTTCTGTATAAAATGCTCAAATTTTGAAAAATCTGCGAAAATAGCAACATTTCTTTGCAATTTTTTGTGATTTTGGGCCCTTGCGCCAACATAATCGCCAAAACTGAATACGTGACTTGAATCTACGTTGGAAAACACGTGTTTAGGATATTTTCAAAAATTAGTCAAACTTCGCTGTTAAGGTCTTTTTTACAGTTGAAAATTTCAAATGGCCAAAATCTCATGAAGGAGTGCACCAAAATTGATGAAAATTATCGCAATTACACCTCTACGAGATGTTAACTTTGTGCCAAAGAACAAAAAATTTCATTCTCTTCCCTTGGAATTAAAAATTCTTGAAAATTATGCAATAAAATGGCTGTAGCTCCGAAAAGGAGGGGGTTGGTGGGGGGATTCAAAATTGTTTACAGCATTTTTTTTACATCAAAGGGCACCATCTGGGGAACTTCCTCTTGCTACCTCATCGGAAAATCCTGCGGGCGCGCCTGTATCCATGACAAAGATCTGCGAGTACCTAATCCAAAATTTGTACTGGAACCAAAGCACAAACATTAAGATTGGTAAGTAGTACACAAAGAATAAAAGCAGCATAAGGAAAGGAGTGTGGTAAGGCTGCCTTCTCTCACCACAGCTATTCAATGTGTACTCTGAAGAGATCATGTAAGAAGTGCAAAGAAGAAAAATGGAATTGAAGATCAATGGAGAAAGAATAAATGAGATAAGCTACACAGACGACAAGGTAATAATCCCTGAAACAAAAGCACTGATGCAGCGGATGATCTACCAGGTAACAGCACAGGACTAAAATATGGAATGAAAATCAATGCAGGCAAGACTAAAGTCATGAAGTTTGCAAAAGATGATTGAGAGGTAAAGCTTAAGATCGGAACACAAGAAATAGAGAACATAAACGAATTCCAGTTTTTAGGAGCACTAATAAACAACAATAGGAGAGATCAAAAGGAGATAGAAACATAAATTGGCATGGTAAAACGTGTGTTTAACAACCTCAAGAAAGTGCTTGGAAATCGAGGCATGGATTTGGACCTCTGAAAAAAGATAATGTGGTGCGATGTATGGACAATCCTAAAATATTCTTGCAAAACCTGAACCATGAGTGTGGAATGTGAAAAGAAGATATCCACTTTTAAAATGTGGTGTTATCAAAGACTACTAAAAATCTCATGGAAAGAATACGTAACTAACCAAGTATTTTTAACAAGAATAGGAGAAGAATTGAAAGTCCTATTAGAAGATATCAAGAATAGGAAGATGAAATACATAGCACACAAAATTCGAGAGAATGGTATCTTCATGCTGCCTATACTGGGGAAAATACAAGGGAAAACAACGAGAGGAAGGAGGTGGTCAGAGCTACTAACATCAAACTCACCAGCCAACTCACCTCGCAAGACCCTGAGAGATACCATCAAATGCGCAAGGGGCCGCCAAATATAGGTGAAGATATAGATGCACACAATCTCCTGTCAAGGAGATGTGACTAAGAGGACAATATAAAAGAATCCCATATCCAAAATTCAAGTGCTGAATTGTGTTTTAATCGATCAAATAGGTCTCCAATATGGGCAATCCGTGATTATAGATACTGAAGTTCGTATCATTTTTATGGGATTTTCTCCAGCGCTGAAAAATTACAAAATTTTATGGTGGCCCCAAAACACCTCAAAACTGTTTCGAATCGATTCGGCAGGTCGGAAATGGAGGATATAGGTACCAAATTTCAGCTGTTTTTGTTGACTAATTTTGAAATTTCAAAAATTCGCTAAAATTCAAGAAATGAACTTCAGCATCTGAAATTTTGGATATAGGTTTCTTTTATGATATACTTTCAATTTATTTTTGGTTGGGGTCAAAATTTCATTTTGAGTTGGGATACCTCCCTTGTCACAATGAAAAGTTAGGGTAGGGAGTGGGTAGGAAGTGGGGGGTGAGACTTGGAAAATTTCCAATTTTGTAACTTTTCCAATTTATATATGTGAGCCTGGATATAGAAACCACCGTTAAGTGTAAAAAATTGATCTCTGAGTTGACACTGATTTTGGGCGTTTCAGAAGGTATAGAATCAAAGGAGAACCTCCACTCAAAAACCAATTTTTTACACCTAAGGGTGGTTTCTATATCCAGGCTCACATATATTGAAATTTATATTTTCGAAGGCGTAGAATACGAATTCGACAATTTTTTCCCCTTCAGGATGGAAGGTCAAGATGAAGCGGGTCGAGGCTGGAAAGATTTGAATTTAGTTTTGAAATCTAGATTTTCGAGGATGTTGAGTGTCCGAGTACGAATTTGGAAATATTTTTTTTGAAGAAATGAAGGATTGGGGTGGGAGGATTAGTGCTGGAAAGATTTTAATTTCGCGTTTTTTTTCAAACCGAATTCAGCAATATTTTTCCCTTAGGAAGGGGGTGAGATTTGAAGTAAATTATAATTCTTGCAATTTTCTCGAGTGATATCTATATCAACATGAATGGAAATACTTTTCTATTTGGTTGTGAGGGACAGGGGGTCAAAAATGAGAATTGAAATAAACCCACATAACTTTGTATTTTTTGGGGGTCGGGTCGTAGATTATGAAATTGACCATATTTTTTTCTAGGTATTTCTATATGTTTGCATTTTCCATGAAAAATTGCTTAATTTCGCTTCAAAAATATATTTCTAAACTGAGTTTAAAAAATTTCATGGGGTAATTTGATGAGGTACTGTAATTTTGGGACTTTTAGAGGATGTGTAAATTTTCTGTTCCGATCGAGCTCGAAAAAAGAAGCTGGGGATGTTTCATGAATCGAATTTTTAAAACTAAATTCTCAATAAAATGTGCGAGCAGAGCAAATCAACAATAAAATTTTGATGCTGGTTTGATGGCTCGTGTCTTGTCTGCGTCTGTATGACTCGAAATACCGCCGGGACAGCTCATCGATCGATAATTAATTTGCCAAAACGGAAGGAAATTCAGCAACGAAATGGAATTCGAATTACAGCCGGGTTTCGTCGCATCGATGACCAACCCTTTTCGCGATTGGTGGAGAAAATTTCACGTTCAGCCGGTCCAGGGCCTTAGAATAAACGAACGAGAAATTACAAATTATATAATATGAAACTCGGCCAAGCAACCAGGTAGATTAGATACAAGACGTCTACCATACTGCAGAGTTTAATATTATCCCCCACATCATTCCCGTGCTTCTATTTTCATCCCCTAAGAAAGACAAGAAAAGCTCGAGATTTATTTTTCTTTCGTTATTCGAGCTATACCGGGGTTTAAAAAACTACCCAATTGCTTTTGATCAAAGGGAACTCTTTCTTCTGTTCATAAAATACAATCCGCGACGCGACGCAGTTTCTCTCTTTTTACTCGATTTATTAAATCTTCAATACAAAAAAGAATGGAAAAATTCCGCCGGAAAAAATATACATAGGAGGAAGAGGTGCGAGAGAGGCGCGTTGGCGGAGGGTGAACTACGGTCGAGGCTGGAAATCGAATTAATTTGCCATTGATAAAGTTTTAAAGCCGCGATATCGAATTAATTCGCCGATTTTAATAAGCTCGTTGGAAAGTTACGATGCGACGTTGTCGTTCGTAGTCATTTGAATGACATAGCGAAAAATTATACGAGTCGTTTGGTTTTTTGAAAAGAAATCAGCCTGTTCGATGAATACGAATGCGACTTTTCGAGATGTTGGATTATGAATTTTTTCTATCGTTGGAAGTTAATCTGAAAGTACGATTGGGAGGTGGGTGCGATAGTAAATTTGTACCGAGTCCGTATTTTTCAAAAGACTGTTTGGAACTCGTAGAGAGCTCTCGGAACATTGAAATTCCTTTAAAAAATTGTTTTCCTAAAATGTTAATATCTCAACATCTCAACCAACATGTCAGAGTGCTCAAATCTACCAAGTACTCGTATTCGAAAAAAAGTTATAAATGAAGGGTATGGAGAGAGGGATCACAACTGATAATTTTTCTGTCTGATAGACGGTTGCGATTTCAGTGAGGGGTCGAAATAACTTTGAAAATGGATTTTCGATTTTGGTAGTTAAAACATAAAATTTTCTAATTTTGGCCCCTCAACCTCACTACGGAACGAACTCGCGAGAAATAAAAAAAAATTATGTACCTTGATGTCTCATTGCATAGTTTTGAAAAATTATCAATTTTGGCCTCTTTCTCCATATGGTTTTCTGAAAGAGAAACATCGTTTTGTTAAGATTTGTTGCATTTATGTTCATGATGATTTTCACTAAGTTCAGAGTGAAGTTCAAATGACATGGTTTAGTTTTGAGTAATAATTTTGTTGAGACTTTTGTTTTTTTGTATGTTTTTGAAACGCGATGTACTTTTTGTATAGACTGTTTTGCTTTAAATAGAGAAATTCGAGTTCCTGTGAGTTTATTTCAGTATTAGAGTTCAAAAGGGTATAGGTAATTTTCGACTCACTTCAAAACTAGCTAGCTTAGACATGTGAGCTAAGATAGGTAGTTTTAGGTAGGCGTAAGAGAATACTCAGAAGATATGACTTGATAATTTAGGAGACTTTTCCTTGGACATTTCTTCGCCCAGTGATAGTATTCTCTTAAGGCTGTTGATGTTGACCTCGTGTCACATTTTCGTTGATCTAGTAGGAGTTAGATCTGGTGGAGATTTAGGTCGAAATCAGATAGGTCTTCTAGGTGGGGTTTCTCCGCCAGAGTGTATTTTCCCAGTATGGCCGACTATTCAGATAGATATTCGATCTTATCATAGGTTTTTACCCGCAGTAAATTAAGTTTCATTGTAAGCCGCACTGTGCGATAGGTTCGAGTTGATATTTGATAGGTAGCAGCTCTAAGCTGTAGAGTTACGTCTGATTTAGTGTAGATAGGATTGTATTTCTGCCTGTGTAGGTACATACTAGAGATGAGCACGATGCCGCTTCTAGAATCGGCGCAGTAGCGGCGATGCAGGTTCAACACCACCTCTACATAAGGCCTGGACACTCAACGTTTGGCAACATCGCGAGTAGTCCAATGTTCTTAATTACACGCGATCACTCGCTTTTCTTTATTAATTACGAAAGAAGTTGAGAGAGTACAATAATGTTTGAGGTATGAAAAATGATCTACTTTTCACGCTCTACAAGCTGGTTTTTTCCCCATAACTCTAGCCCCAACTGATCAAAAGTTATAAAAGCTTGAACTTTTGAACTTTTATAACTTTTGACTGGTTGGGGCTAGAGTTATGGGGAAAAACCCAGCTTGTAGAGCGTGAAAATTAGATCATTTTTCATATCTCAAACACCTATGTGCTCACTCAAAATTTTGCGCTATTTTAATTTGAAATTTAGGTAATACGATTTTTGCAATTTTTTCAAACTTTGAACTTCGATAACTTTCCACTGGTAATTGCTAGGATTTTGAAACAAAAACGAGGTTGTAGAGGATGAAAAGCAGATTCAATTTCGTCCCTACAATACCCATGTGTCCACTCAAGTTTTTGAATTATTGCAGAAAAGCTGAGAAAAACTATCTATTTCCAATAAGACCCAATGTTAAAGTCGGCCTACATTCGAATTGGCACCTCAGCATTCTTATCAGGTGTCCGGGCCTTATGTAGAGGTGGTGTTTTGCCCGGTTTCAATTTGGCATCGCTTGTAGCAGGTAGCGATAGCATCGTACGATGCCAATTTGAAGTATCATTGGCATCGCAAGCATCGCAGAGATAAAAAAGAGTAGGGTATCACACACACAAAAAAAAAAAAAAGGATTAAGGCATTGTATCAAATTGGCTTTTATCTACAATGAGTCATACCAATGAACTGAGTATCTGCGATACTGCGCATGCCATCGTTAGCATCGCAGGTATCGGCATCGTAGGCATCATCAATAAAAGTAGCGTAGTAGCGGCATCGCTTGGGAAGTATTCATGATTACAAAAAAGTAGTTGTAATCATGATGCCTGCTACAGCTACACGTGTTTTATTGACTACTAGCGGCATCGAGCTCATCTCTAGTACATACCTATCTATCTGCAGGTTGGTAAAAATTGTCCCCTTTCCATTTTGGCATTAGTTATTTTATTCATTTTATATTTTTTTTTATTATTCCAAATATTTTGATTTTTTGTTCGACGTGCAAGTAAGCTGTACAAGAGTTGTTGTATGTGATGGCGTTTTTGTATCCCCCGACCCCATTCTGAGGTGAGTCAATTGAAACTTGTTCTGCCGTAGCCGGGTAAGAGCAAAATTGATATTAGTATTGCGAAATGCGCTAATATTGATTCCACTGTTTTGGAACTACTCCCGAGTAGATAACACATACCACAATTTGCGGTTCAATTGCCCCAAAATCGAATTTTCGAGGCCAAAATTGGTCATATCACCGAAAAAAAAGCTCGACGCCAGAAAAGGACATCGGATTCGGAATCAGCGATCTCGAATTAGTCATAAATGACTCATCTTTGGCTTAATTTGCTTTAAAAATGGCTAAAATCAATATTTTTATAAAATTTGTAGTTTGGTCTAGGTATTTGTAGCATTTTCATGCTCCCACAGCACAGCAACTTTTCAACCTACTTATTATAAAAATATGCCTATTTTGTGATTTTAATTGTTTTTAAAACAGTAAATAATCAAAATAGGAGTCGAATAAGACTAATTCGAGGTCGCTGATTCCGAATCCTGAGTCTGTTTTCGCATTCGAGCCTTTGTTTCCTTAATTTGCGGGTAACGCAAGCGGGAGGCGGGGGGATAGCATGTAAATCTCACCACTTTTGTACTATTTCTATATGCTACTCATGAGAAAAATTTACTTCGCCGGTTCTGGGTACTAGGCAGTTAGGCAGGTAGTAGGCGTATGTGTGAAACATTTTAAACATGACAGAGTCGAGCGAACGTGTTAGTCGGAGCGTAAACGACTCTGCGCCATATTTCGACGTTGTTGTTGCTTTTCATTTGTATCGCGCAACGGCGACGATAAAATTAAGAAATAATACCCTCGTCGGCGCGTAAATTTTTTCAAAACGACGTACAAAAAGCTCGAGCTTTATGAGCCGTCGGCGACGCGACGTGGCTCGATCGCGTACTCAGATAAATTCTTTACGCCGGCTACCCCCGCCCCTGCCTCTCATTTTCGCTGCAAACTTTCATTAACTCGGCCAACAGTTAATTTACAAACAGACAGATTTATTTGGCCAGAGTAGCTTGGCCGTCGTACGGTCAGGCGACCGGCAACTCGTACCAGTACCTAGCTACCGACTACCTAGACGTACACGACTATATCTTCAAACTTGACCACCTCGTTGCCTAGGCGCTCGGTTGCAGGAGCAGGGAAGAGTGCGTAGGAAACACGTAAAATACGAGCCGACGTAAATGAAAAAAATTACGCAATTAGTTTTCCCTTTATATACGGAACGCATCCTGCCTGCTCTTTCGTGTGTGTAAACTCGACTCGCACACTTTTCTTTTCGACAAGCGCCCTAAATTTATCCACGCCTCTAAATTACTTTTACCTTAGACCTTTGCGCGTTTGCGAAACTCTAACGAGACCAGAAATTACTCTCGTACTACCAACGGAGAAGCAATTCCAGCATCGTTCAGTCATCGAAATACCCTTCTGTTGTTCGAGTCCGCTTCCTCATCTTCCTGATGCTGGGTTTCTTTACCGCCAAAATTGAGCCAATTTATCAAGAATAACGCGTATATTAACCGGCTATCTTTCTTTCTTCGTATAATACTAACGTTTTTATCGAGTATTAGTCATTTATTACCATCAACGAGCAGATGAACGGGGGTGGGGGGCTGAGGATGTCATATTTCACGAGTATATAATGCGATTGCGAACGTGATGCTTTGAAAGTGTTTATGAAATCGCTGTTCTTGAATAGTAAGGACTTTTGTGGGTAGTTTGAGTAGAAAAAAACACCTTCGTACTAACAACTTGTATAGTAACTGAGTATTTTTAGGAGCCTCGCGTAACAAAATCATTTCGTAAGCGTATGTCTCATTTATCAACTTCCTAACCCCTGTTTACACCATTTTTTTCGAAATAAATCTACATGTTTTTCAGAAACGAAGGAAACTCTCCGCTGGTGATTTTAATAAGTAATAAGGTCTTTTAAAAAAACGAAAACTTATTTTTTTCAAGTATTTATCTGCCCATAAAAAATTGAACAAGAAAAAAAATTGAAAAAAATGAGTGCTAATTTTAGAGTAAAAACATCTACGCCAAGACAATTTTTTGGTAGAATTTTGAAAAAAACATCGAAAGGCCCTGCTGTGATAAGGGGGTCATTTGGCCTTTGGTGGAACTTTGTCAACATTTTTATGTCATTCGATTTGTCTTGGTAGAAGATGATTTTAGAGCGCATGAGCGAATTTTTATCTCATCCCTGGAAGGCTGGGGCTCCAAAATACGTGATTTTTAAGCTAAAAATACTATTTTTGCGAGTTCTCAACTAATTTTTTTCAAACTTGGCACAAAGGTAGAGGTACTAGAGAGAAGTCCCTTGAAATTTTTTCAAATTTTTTCGACCACAATAATGACCTTAAATTCGACCTTAAAAATTCAAATCACCCTGGGGGACACAATTTCAGTGCTGATGGAAATTTAATTAATTTTTTTGATTTGTCAATCTATTTCACATCTCTCAGGATTTTTCCAGATTTTTTCAGGTGGTGTAACACCCTATATTTTGATATCCTTGTTGATTTTTCAAAATTATGAGTCTTAATTCTTGTTTTAGGATCCAATATTTGAGGGTTTTTTGTCATTGAAATAAAAATCAGCATCCATGAAAACCTAAATTTTGTGTATTAACCCCTCTCTAAGGGTCCAATTCGTAAAATGATTCTTAAATTGAGAATTGGCATTCCTAAAAATCTAGACTTCAAAATTTTGGCTTTTAATCCCTTTCTGAAAGACCTATTCGAGTCTGGGGTGAATTTTGGCTCTCAAATTGAGAATCAGCATCCTCGAAACCTACTCTTCAATATTGGGTACTAGGCACTCTTTTTGGGATCCAAACTGCCTGGATCATTTGAACTAATCCTTCAATGGACCCACACTGCCCGGACCGCTAATTTTCAAGCAGCCCAACTGTCCGGGCAATATGGGTTATTTTCCGAATACCCCAAATTTCTCGAATTGTTTGAATTAATCCTCCAAATGGTTCACGTTTGGTTTTTTTTTGAAAAATACTGCGTTCGAATTCAGAACTGGAAAATACCAATCGATTTGAAAAATTTTCGTTTTGCCTCCTCTCTTCATAAAGCCAACTTCGAATATTTTCTGATTCATTTCCATTAAAATCGTTCACGATTCACTCAAAATTTTTCCAAAATTATTATTGATCTACGAGAGAAAACACAGGTCTCGAAGTAAAAATTTGGGATCCTGCTTTTCTTTCTAAAACATTGAAATTAAAATTTTCAATGCTCTCCCTTCCTCTGTCGTATTCAAAATATCACAAATGGCAAACATTTCTTGAGTGAATGAAAGGATAAAAAATATGAAAATTGCAGTTTTTGCAACTAGAAAAAACTTTTTCACGTTTTCAGAAAATATTTTCTCCAATAAAATGTAAAGCTGGATTAAATTTCCCAACGAAAAAAAAATTGGAAACATTATTCCAAATTTTGAGTTTGTAATTTTAATAGTCCTCAAATGATACCTACCTGAAAAATGAAGTTTTGAAAGTTTTACTTTTTTCAATTATTTTGTAGGGTTTTGATGAAATATTTTGGACCCAGATTGAGCGGGAGAACAGGGGGTACCTTGCCTCCTATTAAAGGCATAATTATATTTTCAGGCAAAAAATTAGATTTCAGTCGGAAATTTTTTGAAATTAATGCCCTTCATTTGAAAAATGTTTGTTTTAAGTTGGAGAAAAACTGCGGGAAATCATACTTTCAGTGGAAACAATCCATCTTGTTTGGAAATTTTGATTTTCTTGTTGTCTCTTTCAATATGGCGATTACAGTTGGTCCATGAGCGTAATAAATATCTTTTTGTAGTACAAAAATTGAAAAAACGCTGAAAAATTTGAATATGAAATTTAGAAGAAAATTAATAATTGAAAATGAAGTTTTTAAAATTTTGCTCAATTTTTTAGCGTTTTGATTGATTATTTAGAGCCAGACCAAACGGTAGGTGCGGGGGGGGGTGAAGAGGGCAATTAGGCTCCCTTTAATGATTGCATTTAAAATCAAAAAATTAGACTTGAGTTTGAAATTTTTCAATAATGATAACCTTAATTTTCGTAATTAGGTTTAAAAATTGGAGAAATTTGTGCTTCGGGTCGAAAAAATTGGGGATTCCATTTTGGCCGAGAATTGTAGATTTTTTGGTTCCAGAGAATATTTTCTTTGCATTGAAGAAAGGGAACATGAATTATTTTGAAGTGTGATGTTACTCGTAAAATTAGCATGCAGTTGATAATTTTATTGTTCTTAAAATTGATTTTTAATAATTATGTTAATGAATTATTGAAATTTAAAAAATTACTTTTTAGTTAAGAATTTGAATTTTTAACACATCCAATCCTAATATATAATCGCGTTCATTTCTCGTGTTTTAGGCAATATACGACATGTTGGGCGCTTGTTCATCTAATCGGCCGGCCGACTCGGCCGAAGAACGTGCGAAAAACATATTCGCCAAGATGGACGAAAACAACGACGGCCAGTTAACTCAAGAGGAATTTTTAAAAGGCTGCCTTCAAGACGAAGAATTATCCAAGATGTTGGCTCCGTAATGCGACCATTCGACGTGCAACATTCGACCCAATGGAGTAATTCTTCGCTGTACCTCTACGTGTACCAACTAGTTATCGTTAATTGTTTTAAATGTTTTCGAATTTTTTCGCTGTTTACAAGTTTTCGTTTGTTGTTTCCCCCTCCCCCTTTTATTATTATTTCCTGGCCCCTGCCCTCCATTTTAGCCGTTGTTCAATGAATTCTCTCTCGCGATCGCTTCGCTTTATATACGTTTATCGGTAGGTTGAATTGTTATACCGAATTTGGTTTTTTCCTCCTCCAGTTGCGGTCTATGATTTTTTTAAGTAGGTATTCTAGTCGTGGTCGACCAGAATTCGATCTAAAGACAATAAATTCGATATCGCTAATTTCTTCGGTGTCCACGATTGAACCAAGTTTGAACAAACCTTTCATATTGGTATGGAATTGTTGGCGTTATCTTTTTACATTTGGTATGCGTCTCGTTGTTGAATAATATCGATAAAAAATTGTTCGAAGTTGTGAAAAGAATTCGTGGTATTCTAATCATTATCGAAAATTTTAATTGGGAGATGAAAATTGACGCGATAATAACTTTATGTAGGTACGTGGGTCATTCTATGTACGTCAATTCAACTATATTTTTAAACTCGGGTCTTTAGATTTTTCAAAAAAAAAATTATAACCCTCCAATTTCGAAGGTCAGAAAACCATAGTTGTTTTGATTCCGGGCTTGGTGAGAGCCGTCGTTAAGTTTTTACCTTTGCAATTTTTCATTAAAATATCCCAACTCGTATTAGGTACAAAACTGGTTATATTTTAGACAATTTGGGCTTACAAAGTTGAAAATGGGATTAAAATAAGATTCGGAATCATTTCTGAAGATTTTTTCAAAGTTCAGAGTGAAGCTTTTTAGCAAAAAGCTCAATTTTTCTGTGATACGCCGATGTTCAAGGATATAATTTGAAAGATATAATGTAAAAATCTGCATAGACTGTGTAATTGTTTACATTATATCTTTTAATAGACTCCTTCTATATCCGAATTCTGTGTTTCAAAATCAAAAAACATGATTAACGATATTCTAAATATAATTTTGAATTTATTTTCAAGTTTTCCCCTAAATTTTGAGACATCATCCCCTCTCCCCCAAAGAGATCAAGATCCTATCAAGAAAGTTACCATTTTCCCGCAGATTTTTAAATTACATTCCCGAACTTCGGTGTATCATTGAAAATCGAGCTTTTTGCTGAAAGTTCAATTCTGGGCATTGAAAATTTTTTATAAGTAGATAATTCTGATTCTCCATTCAATCATTTTCCCAACTTCAGAAGTTAAATTGCTCTCAGTATCTTTTTGTTATTCGAGACAAGAACGTTGGGCGTTTTTAAGAAAAATTGTAGAATCAAGCTTCCCTCGAAGTCCCCAGGGGGCTGAAACCCAAACAGTGGTGATTTTCCAACGTTCGAAATCGGAGAACCTCCAACTTTGTAAAAAAAAATTGATCAAAATCTGAAGACGTAGGTTCAAAATGTGGTTAAATCAATGTGGATTAACTAGCGTGTAATTTTAAAGAATTTCTTCGAAGGAAGTAAAACCTTTCGCTAAATTTTTCGTCAATAGTATTCGATTTTTCAAATTCATCTTTTTCTTTTTCTTAAACACCATAAAAATGAAAAAGAATAACCTTTAACCTCATCTGATCGACGTTAATCGTTTTTAAAATAATAATTTAATTTATTTATCGCGTTAAAATCAATTTAAATGGTATTCGCGAGCAAAGCAATCCTTAAAATGAAAAAAATCCCGAAATAATCGCGTCTTTGAAATTTAAAAAAAAAATTAATCGATTTCATCGTTTACCTACTTATTTTACCTATTTTCAATTGTTTACATTTTATTTTTGCCATGTGGTCACATTGTAGCACTCCATTAACCGAATTTATCACATTCTTTGATTTCTTTTCAAAATGTCGTTGAAAAATAATTCTTTTTCATACTAATACCTGTAATACACATCATTACACCTCTTTCTATTGAATGCAAAAGTACGTCTTTACTGGCAACCAACGAGTGAACGCGTAACTGTGAGAAAAAGTAACTTTTTACTCCCTAGGGAGGTAAAGTGACGCTCATTATGTGTTTGTTTACGTACATTTTCTACATTGCGCATGCGCTATCCCATTTTCAGTACTGATAACGTTACACTTCAATTTTCTTTCCTCTTATGGTTACCATTAAAGACTACTTTTGTATTCAATAAAAAAAGGTGTAATGATACGTATTACTGGTATATAGTATGAAAAATAGTATATGCAACTCGCAAAAAAGTGCTCGATAATAAAAACGTATGCTTACAGCTCTCGCCTTCGGCTCGCGCTGTAATTCCGCACACGTTTATAATCTCGCACTTTTCTACGCTTGTTGCATAATATACTAATTTCGCGAATTTTTCCGAAAATTTTATTTAAAACGGTTAATTAATCGAGTACATTATGTTGTATTGGAAAATGTTGGATAATTACCAAAAAATTTCAACGTTAATCGCACAACTTCACCGCATTCCGTTTTTACTTACTTAGCATTTATTTACCGCTTTTGGATTTTAATATTATGGTAATCGCGTTACGTAGGTATGTATTGAGTAATTGTTTCCTTTTTTTGTTAATTTATAGATTTTTTGTACACATTTATACTTTTACGAGCGCACAAAGGCATCAGAGTATTACGAATTTGTATGCTATACGAAGGTAGAACGCTGAGTATACACCGTTGTTTGTTAAATCATAGTACCGAGTACCTGTACCTAACTAGAGATACCTTTCGAGTACTATTCAAACTTGCAACTTTCATCTTTTGTTTTCGAAATTAACCTGGAACCGAGAAAGAGAAACGAGAAACGACTACGATGAGATTAAACTGCGGTTGGATTGTTTCTGTGTAAATTGGTGAATAAAGTGTACGAAAATGAATGCGGGCATTGTTCAGTGTTCAGGTTACAACGAGGTATACCAGAATTTCATTTTTTGTCAACGAGATTAGATGCCTACGGTAAAAGAAAGAGAAATTAATTAACTCGGTTGAGTATTGTAAAAAGAACTCGCAGTGATTATTGATAAGCGGTGAAGGTATTTGACTTTGGCTCTGAGGAAAGTAGCTCGGTATTGGAATAGGTACGTGCTCTGTAGTTTATATTACAACACCATTTATATATCTACGTGAATACATCTTATAAGCTCGAATAAGTTATAAGAAGGCTCAATAACTTTTTTTTCTATTAATCGATAAACACGACGAATATGGTGGATCGTGCTTTGCATATAGATAAATGTGTAGTGTAAATAATAGTATTTTTGCACACGGGTATCAGCATACTTACTCGAGTAGATTGAAAGAAATATACAATTATACGACACTGGTTAATGAAAAAAAAATATTATAAGATTTTCGATTCTATTTTTCTGTTTTTTATTTTTATTTATAACTTATTTTTCATTTTGTATGTGCAATTCCTTTGGAACGGCTTGTTTTTTATATAACATTTTCCAGCACTTATCTTGAATTTTAATTTAAGTTTATTCTCTTTTATCACTTATCGTTTACCATGATTCTAGTCTATGTTTTGACTGTGTATTTGTATTATCCTTATGAGTTACACGTAATTTATATAATTTTATAAAGTATAAGCGCCAAGCTGACGACTTAAAAGCAGTAAAATCAAAATTACGTACTGATATGGCTACCGAGGTAAATATGTAATCATCTGGGACCACAATTTACTCGAAAAATTAAAAAAAAAAAAGAGATGTAACGTCGTTGCGAAATCAAAATTTAAATAAAAACTCATAGCTGTTGAGAATTTTGGTAAATTATTCGGATATCGGTGTGTGCGGAACGTCAAGTATAACCACAATCATTTTTCCCCTAGAAGTAAGCTATTCGTTAAGTACTCTTTTTTTTGATTATTTTTTTAAGTATGATTTTTTTACTTTTATCGATATATTGCGGAGTATTTTTTTTGTTGTATTTTTAAACGATTCGCTGCATTTCTATTCTGTGCGTATCATTCCGCGGTTTGCCGACATCTTTGAGATGGAGTGCGTTTTTTTTTTTCTTCATTTATATATTTCTTTTGTGTATATAAACATATCTCTCTGTCTGTGTGGTAGAATAGGGTGGTTTAAAGGAAGAAAAAAAGGCTTAGTTGTGACTTCAGCGTTACACGTGCACATATTATTTGTATAAAAAAGGAAAAAAAAAACAACATTGACAACATTATATACATAGGTAGTTCTCTTCTGTGTTTCTCTGTACTACATAATTATGTACTATTTAGCGAAACCTCTGTTATAAATTATTAATATATTCATCTTTCTAAGTGTAGTGATTTTTTGTATAATTTCTAGTAAAATAAAAAGTATTGTTAAAATCAAAATCATAATTATCTAGTGAGTTGTGCCGACTCGTACGCCAGCCAGCGTAAATACCTTTTAAGTGATTTTTTTTCTAATTTTTTACTATCCGTATTTGTATGTTTATTGATTTAATTGACTTATATTTTGCTTTATTTATTTTAGTTGTGAAAACCGTACGCAGACGTATGTATTTGCTGCTGGTGAATTTCGTTTCGACATAGAGCCACTAGGATGGGGAAACAGAATAGTAAACTGAAGCCGGAAGTATTAGAAGATTTGAAAGCGAATACCGAATTCACAGGTGAGAATTTTTTATGAATTCTTTCTGCTTTTGAAATTTTTACTCGACTTAACGTTTGAGATTTGTAATTTATTTTATAACCGTTTTAGAGCCGGCGAAGTAAATTTTTCTCATAGGTATTTGTAGCATACTAAAAAGTACAGAAATATTCGCATGATTTGGTAGACAACCTTATATAATTTGTTCCATTTTTCAACGCGTTTTTCTTTTTTAATTAGAATCGTCTGTGTATTAATGTCAAGTTTTTCAATTTCTGTGCGGGGTGAGGGAGGTTCAAAAATTTTCAAAATTGAATTTGAGTGGGTTTGTAGCCCGAAAAGTAGCATTTAAAAATCTTGTAAAAAATAGTGATTTTTAAAAAAAAAAATTTAAAATCACCCTTTCTTCCATGGTTCTTAAATTTTATATTAAAAAGGTTTGGAAAAGATTCTAAAAATTTGTCTAGAAAACTTGAAAAGGTCAGAGAAAATCATTCCTGAAATATTGTGACAACCCTGTATAAAGAAAAAATGAACAATTTTTTTTAGCTAAAGTAAAATCGTACTCTAGTGCTATTTCAGAGAAATACAGTTATGAAAAAAATAATACGGGTGAGGTACTTATTTATTGTTGAGAAAAAAAATAATAAAAAATTGGTTAGGTTTTTCATTAAAAAAAACGGTAATTCTTTGTATCAAAAAAGGTTACTCAAGGTGCTATTTTTTTCAAAATTTGTGTCCGATATCTGTTTGTACTTTTGAATTGAAACTCGTCAGAAAAAAATTTGCTTCAGGCAGAAATTTTTAATTTTTCCTTATTCCAATAAGCTAAGTACGATTCTTCTATGAGAATATTGTATTTTTTTGTTTTGAAGCAAGAAAATGGGGGAAAAAATTGAAGAGCTTATACGAAATTCTCAATGGGTCCTTAAACGATATCTGAAAAATGAAGTTTTGAAAATTTTACGTTTTCCAATTATTTTTTAGGATTTTGTTTGGTTTTGATGAAATATTTGGGGCCAGGTTGAGCGGAAGGAGGGCAGAGAGGGTGCTTGCCTTCCATTTAGGCCAAAATTGAATTTTCCGGTAAAAAAATTCGATTTGAGTAAGAAATGTTTTTAAATTAGTTACGTCTTTTTTGATGAAATTTTCATTTTGAGTTGAAGAAAAATTGAGAAAAATCATACTTTGAATCGAAACAATCCATCTCGTTGGGAAATTTTAAATTTTCTGTCCTTGTTTTCCTTTTATTAAGGTGATTTCAGTTCGTCCACGAGAGTATTATCTTTTTGTAGTTCAAAATGGAAAAAACTTGGGAAAATTTGAACATGAACTTTTGAAGAAAATCGATTGATGATAAAAAATGAAGTTTTAAAAAAGTTGCTCAATTTTTTAACATTTTGATGAAGTATTTAGAACCAAATCAAGCGGAGGGGTTAAGGGGGCAACCTGGCTCCCTTCAATAATGGAAAAATGGCATTTGAAGTCGAAAGGTTGGATTCAAGTTCGAAATTTTTTGAAAATGATAACCTTAATTTTTGTAATGAGGTAAAAAAACGGAGAGAAATCGTGCTTCGGGTCAAAAAAATCAGGAAAAATTCTATTCCGGTCGAGAATTTTCGATTTTTGGTCCCAGAGAATATTATCTTTGTATTCCAGAAAGGGAACAAATGAAATATTGAGGTAATATACTTGACTCGTAAAATTGGAAGGCAGTTGGCAATTTTATCGTTCTTGAAAAAATGATTTTTGTGTAAATCAACGAATGAAATTTAAAAAATGATTTTTTTCCCTTTTTCCCTTGTGTTGAATTGCTAGGTACACATGATTTTTCCCAAATGACTAAAAATCGTTTGATTAACATGTTGCCTGTCTTGAAAATTGAAGGGAGAAATGCTGTTTCCAAAAAATCACAAAAAAATTGTCAACCATGGGAATGGACAGTATTTTGAAAACTGAACAAATTTTATTCTTATGGCTTTTTGCCTGACTTTAAAATTGAAGGATGACAAAAAAATTGTTCAAAATGAACTAAAAAAAAACCTGATCAAGGAACTGGATAGTTCCTTAAACATTGAACAAAGTTTGTTCTGACGACTTTTTGCCTAACATCAAAAATGATGGGGTTACGGGTCATTCAAAATAAAAGGGGTTTAAAAAATTTTCAGATTTTATTAATTTTGAATGACCCGTAACCCCTTCATTTTTCATGTTGGGCAAAAAGTTCTCGGAACAAAATTTGTCCAATTTTCAACATACTATCCATTCCCTTGGTTGATTTATTTTTTTAGAATTTTTTTAAAACAATTTTTTCTGTATCCCCTTCAATTTTGAAATTAGGCAAAAAGCCATAAGAATAAAATTTGTTCAGTTTTTAAAATACTACCATTCCCATGGTTGAAAAAATGTTTTGTGATTTTTTGAAAACAGCATTTGCCCCTTCAATTTTCAAGACAGCTAACATGTTCACCTAAAAGTTTACAGGAAACGTCGGCTATGATGCTATGAACCATTTTACTGAGACTTTATGCACTCAAGATGATTTAATTATATTATTTTTTTTCGTAGATGCAGAGATACAAGACTGGTACAGAGGGTTTCTGAAAGATTGTCCCAGCGGCCACTTGAGCGTTGACGAATTCAAAAAAATATATGGAAATTTTTTTCCATACGGCGATGCTTCTAAAGTGCGTTATATTTTTATTTTTGAATTTATTATAATTGATCATATTAATTCCTCGATTTACCGAAGAGTAATAATTGGGTAGTTGTGTGCAAAAGTTTAACTGACGAATATTATATGGCTTATCTACGAGGAACTACGTATAATCGACTTGTAATTTTGTTCATTTAGAGTTGGAAAGCGCGAGTGCAGACCTGAGTGCAAAAATTTTCAAGCTCTTTTTCCCTCAAAAATTTCAAAACGAAAATTTGAAAAATTTCGAAACATGGAAATTTTGGAAAAGGAGAATAATCTTGTAATCTTCGTTAATTATTGACGAGTAATTGGGTCACTGTGTTCAATTAGTTAGGTACTCCAACCACCTCAGAAATTCATGTGCTCTTTTAATCTGATTAGTATTCGAAAAATTAGCCCAAACTGCCCGGACGGTCTGAGTCACTTGAAAATTAACCCAAATTGCCCAATTCCGATTAATGAAATACATATTACTGTTTTTTGTTTTTTTTTTTGAAGTCATTAATTCGTTAATTTTTCGTTTACATAGTTCGCAGAGCACGTGTTCAGAACATTCGACGCCAACGGCGACGGTACGATAGATTTCAGAGAATTTCTATGCGCTCTGTCAGTTACCTCAAGAGGAAAACTCGAACAAAAATTAAAATGGGCTTTTAGTATGTACGATCTCGACGGTAATGGATACATATCTAGGCAGGAGATGCTGGAAATTGTTACGGTAGGTTGAAATCCTCAATTTTTTGCAACAATTTTTGATTCTTCGACTCAAATTATCAATTTTTTTTTTGTTAGGCAATATACAAAATGGTAGGCTCCGTAATGAAAATGCCCGAAGACGAATCGACGCCCGAAAAGAGAACCGATAAAATATTTCGTCAAATGGATAAAAATCAAGATGGTAAATTATCGTTAGATGAATTTATCGAAGGAGCTAAAAGTGACCCGTCCATTGTACGGCTCCTGCAATGCGATCCGCAAGCTCAGTGAACACATCAACAACAACAACAACTACGAAAGATGAGAAATTCTATTATTTCAGTATTCGCAATTAATTTTACCATACCTATATAGTGTAATTTTAATTTTTTTGTCTTTTTATTTTTAATTTTTTAATTTTTTTTTTGTAAGTTTTAATCACGGATTCTCAGATTTTACGTACCATAAATATCGGCTCATATCGCCTGCATAGTGGTTCGAAAAAATTGTGATAAAAAAAAGTCTGCGAATTCGTGGCTCCATTTTCTTTTTAATATTTTATTTAGTACACGAGTACAAATTATTTTAAATCGAGGAAAATTTCCCAGCACAAGTATTCTTATTATTTTTTCTTATTTTTTTTCGTCGAGGATTTTTCCTTATTTTTAATATTCTTTATCGCGCTCGTGCCTGTAAATTGAGTAAAGTATCGCTTCTTTTCTTCCTTCTTGTTTTTATTTTAATCATCACGTTTTAATTCCATCCTCCTTTTATTGTCATTTATGGTATTTCATTTCTTTTCCTTCTTCCCTGTCTGGTCTACGTTCTGCTTCTGCTGAACATTAATTTTAATTTTCGTACGTCAGTCGTTCGCGTTAAAACGCCCGCTTCTTCAAAATGACGACACAACCTGAAGTGAAAAAGGGCACAAAGAATTCTTCCTTTATTGTCTTTTGTCTTTTTTTTTCTTTTTGCATTGAATTAGCAATTTTTATTATTTAAGAATGATCTCATTTGAAAAAAAGTAATGTTATTTGATTTACATAATTAGGAATATTACCCAAATATGTAGGAAAAAAATGACAATTATTTTCTATGGCTCGCAACATCGTCTACCGAAGACACTGTAGATAATCATTGATTCGAAAAATTGATTTTAAAGTAAATATAGAAGTCCAAACCGCCGTTTTAATATGTACGTGTACTTGACGTTATTACCTTATGAAAAGTTGAATTTTTCGCATAATTTAATTGAAAATATATTGTTATTTATTCGTGTAAAAATTGGCTGTGCCTTCATTAACAAATTTATTGTTAAGTTATCGATTAAATAGAAAAATGTTACAAATACGGGTATATTGGCAACCGGTTTATTTATAATTTTACTATCTCTCTCTCTATTTCTCTCTCTTTTTCGGTCTGTCTCTCTTTTCTTTCATTTTTGTCTTATTTTATCGCGTTTATTTACATCGAACACCAAAAAAAGAGAAAAATCAAAATGGGAAATTTTTACATTGTAGTTTTGGTATGTTTTTTCCTTCGCTTATGAGCTTGTTCACTGATAAGCATTTTGTCTATTTATGCTCACTGGTTGCATTGTATTTTGTACCTTCCATGGGGGGGGGGGGTGAGTTTTACTGTTATAGGGATTTCACGAAAGCAGATATTGCCAATTTGATGTTTCGTTTCAGTGACAATGGAAGAGAGAGTACGTTCAACAAAATTCGCATAATAAAGTTATCCTTTGACTTTTTTATTGTTTGTATTAATGTTCGTGAAATATTTTACATTTCATTTATTTCAGTTTGAATTCTTGTTCTATTTTAATTGATTTATTTTTAAAATGTAATAAAATTATTTTATTTCGTCATGTGTTGGTGAATTTTTTATAACCACGTTTGTTGGTAAAGTATGGTGTTATGAAGCTAGTCGAGTTACCCCTGAAAAATTGTTGTGTAATTTAAAGTACATTTTGATAAATTTTTGCAAAGATTCATTAAAAACTGGAATAAATCGTCTGGAAAAATTCGATACTGTTATGTCCCTACTCTCAGGTTATCTTATCGCATGTAACGTAGCTACGAGTGTAGCAAACGTAATAAAGTTAGTACATTACCCTCTATATGAAACAGCCGGGAAGCACGGACCGGCAACGCAGCAGTAGTAGTCCTATTTTAGCGTTGCGTTATATGGCGCGCGCGATATTTTTCCTTATATCTCAAAATTTTGAGTGAGCACATAGGTGTTTGAGGCATGAAAAGTTATCTACTTTTCACGGGCTACAACGTGGTTTTTGTTCCAAAGCTCTATCCTCAACCGATCAAAAGTTATAAAAGTTTGAAGCTTAAAAAATTTCATGTTCGACTTTTCAAATTGAAATTACTCAAAATTTTGAGTGAGCACATAGGTGTTTGAGACATGAAAAATGATCTACTCTTCACTGGCTACAACCACGTTTTTGTCCCAAAGCTCTAGCTCAAACCGATCAAAAGTTGCGTAAGCTCGAACTTTGAGCTTTTACAACTTTTGATCGGTTTGAGCTAGAGCTTTGGAAAAAAAACGTGGTTGTAGCCAGTGAAGAGTAGATCATTTTCCATGTCTCAAACACCTATGTGCTCACTCAAAATTTTGAGTAATTTCAATTTGAAAAGTCGAACATGAAATTTTTTAAGCTTCAAACTTTTATAACTTTTGATCGGTTGAGGATAGAGCTTTGGAACAAAAACCAAGTTGTAGCCCGTGAAAAGTAGATAATTTTTCATGTGTCAAACACCTATGTGCTCACTCAAAATTTTGAGATATAAGGAAAAATATCGCGTGCGTCATATAACGCAACGCTAAAATAGGACCACTATAGTTCGTGCAATTTACTTATGCGGGTGAACTCCGGTGACCCCGCACGCGTTGCGTCGCGACAGCCAATGAGAGACATTTTATAAAGGTTCGCACAGCGTAAATGTACGCTCGTTGGCCAACAGGCACAAAAATGTTTCAAGGTCAGCCGCATAAGTAAATTGCACGGACTATAGTCTCGATTTTTGCGATGTTGCCGGTTCATGCTTCCCAGCTGTATCATATAGAGGGTAATGGTTAGTACCATGTTATCGGTTGTTTATTCCACACGTACGAGCGAGTACACAACAGTGGCGACGAGGATAAACCAATCAAGTTTTACTGTGTCACAAAACGTATTATTTTTTTCAAGTTGCAAACGGATTGAATTCCATTTTTTTGTCAATTTTCGCGATTTTTTTTGCTAATTAACGCTAAATTATTTAAAATGCCAGAGGATAAACTAGTCGCGATGTCTAGTGATTCGTTGCAGAGGTTAATTTTGGCGTTTGAAGCATCTGCGAAGCTCCAAAATGATCTCATGGATGTGGTTAAAGCAAGTTCAGCACCAAAGGAAGTCAAATTTAAAGAATTTAACCCAGACAAGGAACCAATCGTAATTTATTTCGAAAGGCTAGAGGCACGTTTTTGCGAATTTAAAATCAGTGGTTTATCAGAAGAACATTTGCGCCTAAAGAAAAGCACATTGTTGAATTGCATTGGATTATAGCAATACCAGGTTTTGAAAGATCTTTGTGCTCCAAACGATATCAAAAATAAATCATATGAAGATTTGAAGCAGTTACTTTTGGACCATTATAATCCTCATGTGAATATATATCGCGAACAGAATCGGTTTTTCAACAAGGTTCAAGCTCAAAATGAGTCAGTAGCTGGCAGGGTTCCCACGGATCATCAAAAAAATGATCCGAATCACGGATCACGGATCAATACAAAATTTCTCGATGAATCACGGATCACGAATAACATTTTCAAAAAACGATTCGGATCACGGATCACGGATCATGATTCGTGATCCGTGATCCGCGGATCATTTTTGCGGATCTTTTGACTAGAAATGCAGAAAATTTTGTTTTACAACAAAAATAAAGCATTTCAAATTTCAATCATTCAATATTTCAATTTTTACATGATTCGTGATCCGAGGATCATTTTTGCGGATCATTCAACTGAAAATTTTTGTTTTACAACAAAAATAAAGCATTTCAAGTTTCAATCATTCAATATTTCAATTTTTTTTTTTTGATTGTCACATTTGCCCATCATTTGCCATAACAGCCAACAAAAAACAAAAAAAATGAAAATTGATGAATGATCCGCGAAAGTACGGATCATCCGAAAAAAGATTCGAATCACTGATCACGAATCGTGACTGTTGAATGAACGGATCACGGATCACGGATCAAACTGAAGAAAAATGATCCGAATACGGATCACGGATCGCGAAAATTTGATCCGGATCATGATCCGTGATCCGTGTTCAAATGATCCGTGGGAACCCTGGTAGCTGGGTATGTTCGTGAATTACGCCATTGTATTTCTTTCCTGCGATTTTAAATGTGCTGGTTGCGGAGTTTCATATGCTGAGCAGATGGTGACGTCAGAGCTGATTGGAGGGAGTCAAAATCCTATTGTGTGTGAAAAAGATTATTGGAAAAAAGTGCTCCAGATGCTGCAAAATGACGCTAAAAGATGCCTTGCAAATTGCCACATCATTGGAAGAATGCCAAGTCAGTTCAAAGGAGATTGCAGGGTCATCTGGGGTCAAATCGGAAACATCAGCTGTGAATAAAATCGATCAGAAGTCGCAGTACCAAAATAGTCGCCGGAAATTCAATAATTAAGGTCACAAGTCGCAGTTTTTCAAAAAGTCACAGCCTAGCAGTCAAAATGTGTACCAGAAATGTGTTAAAAAGGTGGATTATGCAGCTTTGGGCATTTCTGACCTGTGTTTCCGATGTGGGCGTAATAATCACAGGATAGGCGATTGTCAAGCTGATAGAACCAAGCTGAAATGCCTAGATTGCGGAAAAATTGGTCATGTCGCGAAAGTATGCAGTATGGTTATACTGGATGTAAATGTTCGCGAAATAGGTACAGAAAATGATAGGTACCTAGTTAATGTTGGTGTAAATGGCATACCAGTTGAGTTTGAGGTTGATTCAGGTTGTTAAGTGTCACTTGTCCCTCAGTCATTACTTATCAAGAAGAAACTATACCTCAAGCTTGAAAAATCGAACGTACGTTTCAGGTCCTATACAAAAGGAATATTTTATCCAGTTGGAGTAGCGAAAGTAAATATCCAGTATAAAAAGAAGCTTGAAAAGTTATGCCTATATATTATAAACGAAGAATATGCTCCAATATTAGGCCGCGAATGGATTAGAGCTTTGGTAGTCAACTTGCAAGAAATTGATGCAGAAAAATAGCGCCGTGTAGCTGAATTATTCAAGATAATCGTGCACAATGTTGACGTTGAAAGCACAGTAGCGAAAATTTATCACGATTACTCAGCATTATTTGAGAAGAAAATTGGTGTAATACCTGGCGTAAGAGCTTCTGTACAACTCAGAGAAAATGTGAAGCCAGTTTTCGTAGCAGCTCGTCCAGTTCCCTATGCTTTGAGGCTTAAAGTAGAGGAAGTTTTGCTATCGTTGGAAGAAGAAAAAGTAATTTCAAGATTGGATACAATATGTGATTGGGGTTCACCTTTAGTCATTATTCCGAAATCAGACAGTGATCTTCTCGCATGTGCCGATTACAAAATTACCATAAATGTTCTGATCGTTGATGGCCATTTTCCTATTCCTAATATGGACGAAGTGTTGAATGAATTGCAAGAAGGCTGAATATTTTGCAAGTTGGATATTTACAAGGCTTTTCAACATGTCACAGTAGATGACGCTACAAGTATAATTCAAGCTCATTCAACTCATATCGGCGTTTTTGCGGTACATAGGCTACAACCAGGTATAAAAGTCGCGCCTAATGAATTTCACGGGATACTTTTCAAGATTTTGATCAACATTGAAGGCGTGGTAATATTTTTCGATGATATGGTTGTTTTTGGGAAAACATTTCAACAGTGCTACAATAGATTGATCCAGTGCCTAAATCGACTAAGAGATGCAAATTTACACCTACATCAGTCCAAGTGTGCATTTTTCAAGTCACAGATTGCATACTTGGGACACACTGTATCTGCAGCTGGTATTGGAAAAACCAATGAGCGTATTCGAGCAGTCACAGAAGCACCTAGGCCTACGTCAGCTGAAGAAGTGTGTATGTTTTTGGGAATGGTAGCTTACTATAGTAAGTTTATCCCAGACGCAACCACATTAACCTACCCACTGAGGCAGCTGTTGTGCAAGAACCAAGGATAGGCAGTTCATTTGGTCGAAGGAGTGCGAAAATTCATTTTAAGACACAAAAGAAGAGTTTAGCTGCGATCGTGTGTTAGTACCGTTTAATCCAAATTATCCAGTTATTGTCACATGTGACGCAAGTCCAACGGGAATCAGCGGAATTTTGTCACACCGCATAGACACCGATGAAAAACCAGTCGCATATGCTTCACGTTCATTGTCTCCAGCTGAGCGAAATTATTCCCAGCTTGATCGTGAAGCTACAGATATTTATTGGACAGTTCGTAAATTTTTCATGTACGTATACAGACGTCCATTTGAGCTAGTCAGAGATAACAAACCAATCAGTCACATTCTTAGTCATAACACCAATTTACCACCGCTCACTCAGCTTCGTCTTCTCAGGTATGCTGAATTTCTCTCAGGATTCAAGTATACCATACGGCATAAAAAAGGTGAACAGATACCTAACGCTGATTACCTATCCAGAGCTCCGTTACCAGAGATGGAAGAAGACATAGCTGTGGACGAAATATATATCAACACAGTCACAAGTATTTCGTCTACAGTCTTAAATCATGCCACAGTCGCAAAGGAGACGAAAAAGGAACCTCAGCTTAGAGAGCTTTATGAAAAACTGAAAAATGGTGAAGTTCAAGACCCAAATTTTAGTTTATTCAACGGCGTAATATTTCGAGGACCGTGCGTATACATACCTACAAGCTTAAGAGCTGCAGTACTCAACGAGTTACACCAGACACACCCTGGCATTGTAAAAATGAAGGGATTAGCGCGTAGGTACGTGTACTGGCCCAAACTCAATTCCGAAATCGAGTCGTTTATCAAATCATGTTGGGATTGCGCTATTGTACAGAAAAACCCACCAAAAGTCACTCTCCATCTGTGGGAACCGGTGGAAAAACCATTTGATCGAGTGCATATCGATTATGCAGGTCTAGAGCAAGGTAAATGGTTTTTAATCCTAGTTGACGCGTATTCAAAATGGGCTGAGGTAGCTCCAATCACAGTTGCACCTAATACTCAGATAAATTGCAAAATTTTGGACGAAATTTTTGTGAGATGCGGATATCCAAGAGTATTAGTTTCCGATAACGCTACCTACTTCGTTTCAAAAGAAATGGAGCCATTTTTGCAAAGTAAAGGAATTAATCATCGCCAGTCACCTCCTGGTTTCCCAGCTAGTAACGGTTTAGCAGAAAGATTTGTACAGATTGTTAAAAAGAAGCTAAAATCGATGGAATCGGATAAGCGTTCTGTGGAGACGAAAGTATTGGAAATTATTTTTCGATTGTGAATAACTCCATTGAAGAATGGGAAAACGCCATCCGAGTTATTCATGGGACTCCAGTTGAGATCAAAATTTGAAACTCTCCAGCCACCCCCTTCAAAGCCACTGGAAAGCTCCATCCCCGTGGAATGTTCACTTCAAGTGGGGGAGAGGATCCAGTCAAAGGAAGATAAGGGTTGGATTTTTGGAATCGTTAAGCAGAAGCTGGGTAATATCATATACCTAGTACAGCTAGATGATGGGCAGACGAAGAAGCGTCATATAAATCAGCTGCGATCAACTAAAGTACCTGTTGAGAAAGCGCCAGATGTAACGCCAGCTGTTCAGCAGCAAGTTCGGTATCCTAGGCCCAGGCCTAGTTATCAGCGTAATACTCAACAGCCGCGTATAGCAGTCAGGTCGCGAAGTCAAGCTCCAGCTCATCATCAGCAGCAGCCACAGCCACAGCCGCGTAGATCAAGTCGAGTGCGTAGACCTCCGGTTAGATTCGGGTACAATTAGCCATATCGCACCTTCAGTGCAATAACAACACATCTCAAAAAAAATGAACTTCTTTATTTTTGATGTAAATTGAAAACTGATCAAAGATGAGCACGTTTCAGGAAAAAATACGAAGGTCAAATTTTTTTGAGATGTGTTGTTATTGCACTAGGGGTGCGATATCGCACCCCTAGTGCAATAACAACACATCTCAAAAAAAAATGACCTTCGTATTTTTCCCTGAAACGTGCTCATCTTTGATCAGTTTTCAATTTACATCAAAAATAAAGAAGTTCATTTTTTTGAGATGTGTTGTTATTGCACTAGGGGTGCGATATATCATCACTTCATCAGTCGCGTTAGTCACATTATTTGTCAGTATAAATAAATACACAAATCGTCAGCTAGCGCTCCAATATATTGTACGAAAGAAATGAGAAACCCTTCAAGGTTGCGGTCTGGGTTGCGGGGGATGCGTACGTTACATAATTAGAACAACCAATCAGAAGCGAGAAACAACAAAACCAGTTAAAGAAGGGAAAGTTCAAAGACATTTCATCCTTTTGAAGGTGAAGAACCACTTTGGTGAAGAACTATTTTATTTGTGTTTTGTGTTGAATGTTGACTCATTGCCTTTTGACTTTGACTCATCCCTTACGTACGACGTGGCGAAATGACGGTTATGAGTATGAGTAATTGAAAACGACATTGTTTTTTCGTGAAAACTGATCGTGATTATTGCTTATTGCATTTATTTTTGTTGTAATGTCGAGTAACGAGTAAGTATTCTTGCAAATTCATCAACTTAGATACTTAGAAATACGCGATTGTACAAATAATTCACATTTTTCCATCATAGTTCATTTTTGTACAAACAAATGATTATTTGACGCCATTTTTTCAAACAGTGAATCATATCGCATTGTTATTCGTGCTATTAAATACCATTCTCCTTTGTGATTGTTCTTGAAATACCGTACTACATTTTTTTATTCGAATTCATTAGTTATTGGTGTCTTTTTTTCTGTCTTTGAATGGTCCTGGTAGGTAACTGGAATTCTGTGTGTTTGATTTATTAGATGTCTACCTACAATTTACATCCTGTTATTGAAAAGATCAAAATACAAATTGCGATTTGTGATCAAGATTACAATTTTACCCGGAGTTGAACAGGTAAAAAGTTACGAATTGATTTTCACTGCAGTTAATTTCGATAGTTACTTCATTTAGTATTTTTCGTTCCAGCGCGTGAACTTCGCAGAAAGTAATATATTGAATTAGAAACAGCGACCAAACTCCAATCAACAACATGAGCTCTATTCTAAATACTTACGGTATCACAATTTCAAGAAAGTTTCAAATTTGATCGGTGTAGTGTGATCTACAAAATGCTGAATTTATTATTCCAGGTATATTTTTAATTTCTTTCGATATTCCTAATAATAAAATTTATAGGTTGATTTAAGAGTGAATTTGAAAAAATATATCTAGTAGGTATTCCAATTTTTAATTTGGTATTCTCATTTTGAAATTTCCCATGCATTCTGTAGAAACCCTCCTATTTGCTGTTTATCAAAAACCCGGAAAGAAATTTTTTTTGTAAATTTTCTCGCAGCGAAAGATCCTGCGAAATTCGTTTGAAAGTACCTTCTGCTTTTTAATTTGGCATTGTATGGATTTTATTGAACGTATGAGTGAAATAAAAGGGCTGAAAAACTTGAATAAAATATAGATTCTGGAGAAGCTGGATAAATTGGGAAAACTTATTATTTTAATAATTGACTTCGTAGAATTTTTCGCCATTTTCATAGAAAATGTTTATTCGTAGCTGATAATTATTGATTAATATGTAATTATATCTATACCTAGTGATATCTGTGATTAATTTTGGTACTTTTTTTTACAGTGAAATTTGAAGAATGTCGAGTAGAATTATTATTTTCGAGTGTCCTGAAATCATCGATCGATGCCTGAAATGGTTTGCGTCGGTGAGTGTCAACCTTATGGTATATTATTGTTGATAGATATGATATTTTGTTCGTCCAGTGTACGTTTTCAGTGAAAAATGAGTTTCGTAAGGTTCTTGAAAATACTTAGGTACATCTGCCCAGTAGTATCAACGAAAAAACGAAATTGTGAAAATTGATACGTTATTGAGGAACATATTTGTGAATATGGATTCGTTATTGAAGAAAATTTTTCGTATTAATAGCAACGATTAGAATTACCCTATGAAAATTTTATTTTTAGTCAAAATCGAAACAAAGTATGCCTGTTTACGTGTGTTTAACCGAATTGCGATACGTTTTGCGATGACGTTGGAATGTTATTGTTTACAAATTGAATACGTATTGAATATTTAAACGTAGCCAATACCGAATTTATTTGCAGATACTGAGTACGCTTATTTTGTAGTTATGATTTGTGAAATTGAGTCAGCTCTCTTAATTTTTCTAGTATTCGTTACGTGAATGATTTTTAGCGAATTTCTTCGGAGATGTTTATTCGTGAATATATTTTTGGTAATTTATACATTCAGTACACGCGCTAGTGGAATTGAATTCCTTTTCTCTCCTCTCCTCTTTATCTCGAGGATTATTTTTCAAGTTTATCTGCGTGGATGGATCTTGAGTTATATATAATGCAATTTTCGACCAACGAGTTCAGGATTTATTATACTTGCCGATGCCATATTTTTGCATTTTGCACGTTTTTGTTAAAATATCAATTCGGACGATTTTGAAATTTTTCAGGCTGTAATGATAATTTAGGAGTCTACTGGTCGTGTAATTCGCGAATTTTTATGAAAACTTGAAAAAAAATTCCGTATGCTGTTGCATAAAAAACGTATTTGGGAAAATGAAAAAATTGGGATTTAATACCTCACTTAATAAAGTTTAAAACTGCATCTTTTTTCGTTTTTTTTTTTTGTTTTTTTTTGAAATTCTTACTTGAAATAGGCGAACCAAGTGACTCTGGGTGTAAATTCACTTGAACGCAATTAACTGAGTACAATTTAAATTTCTCCTGTTTATTCTGACTGCAAATTTGTATCCCCACCCTTGCTTCCAGCTATAAAAATCCTGTGAGCTTCTGTGCTTTACGTGCTTGTAATATGAGCTCACATTTATTGGGGATTGGGGATGTTGATTCTCAATAAATCGTGTAATGAGATGATGAAAATTGACTCTTTTTGAATATTCTGATTTTTTTATTTAAAAAATATTTTTTGTTGATGTCGAGATTGTATTTGTTCATGTTATTAATCATAACATTTACGTTTTAAATATTGAATTAGGTATGTATCTACATAATCTCACGTTTTGTTTTATCATTTTACAGCTCCCGATTCCCAACGAAGCTGCCTCAAGATTATCAGAGATTTTTTTCCAGTTTTTAATCAGATTTTATTTTATAGAATAATTTATCATATTTTATATTTTTTAAATGTTAGGATATGGTATTTATTTTTAATTTTAATATGAGCTCGCCCCTCCCCTCCCCCCAGTATGCATTATTTAAATTGGGATATTATTTTTTACTGGGTAAAAAATTTTTAAGGGAAATAGGTCGTCCATCGAGGGTTATGATTCGAGGTTGCCTATTCTTATCGCTATCAAAATGCAGAGGTTGATTGATACATGCGATTGTGAAGTTGTGTGTAGGTTTAGGGGTCTAGGGTCATTGAAATTTTCGGGGATTTTGTGGTATCTGTCATGGAAGGTATATTTTATGGTTAGAAGTGAACTTGAAGATTGGGAAGTATGGGTGGGTTGAAAATTTAGGCATCGCGCCGATGTCGGTATGTGTGTGAACCTGGAAACCTCACGACATCGGAAGAGACCCGGAGTTTTTTACGATGCCTGGTGCGATCGTACCGAGATACCTTTGAACGAGGAAACTCTTCTTTGGCTCGGGTTGCGCGGCATGCCAGGGTCGTATTTAGCGAAGGGTATTGAGGGGCGGTCAGCATGGCATGGATTAATTATGATTAAAGGTCGTTCGAATCGCTGGTCAAAAGTTTGAAGGTTGGAAATGCGCAATTTATTGTGTGAGGACAGTAGGTGTTTGGTTTATTCAATTGGTTAGGTCTGTCTTGTCTGTCCAACTTTACCAGATCGATAGGACTGGTAATGCAAAATTTAATTGCTTTCATCTCTTGGCTTCAGCTTTTCTCCCAACAAAAGTTGACAACTTTCATTAGGAAAGTTGTATTTTGGATTAATAGGCAGTGCTATTCGCAGATCAGAGATTTCAGAAATCGCGGGTCTGCAACCTGGTGCATCGAGCGACGGTGCATTGGGGAGACAAGGAATCCCCTGCGAATGTCTGGGTCTATCGTTTGACGTTGTTGTACGATACGCTTCGGTAGCCGGTTTGCTCACACCTCCGAACGCACTGACCACGTCTTAATGGAGTTACTCTTTCGAGAGTAACAAAAATCCGGTGTATACAGGGTGTGCGTGGGATTCCGGAATCGTTTGGCACCTAGACCCCCGTATCTTGACGGCCGAGCGGCTCGCGGAGCGGGATGTTACGGCCATCGACAGAAATGTTTGATGGGTTGGGTGAGTTCAGGGCCTGCCATAAAGTTGGATGTGGGTGGTAAACCGTAAAGGGGACCAGTCGAACTGCCTACATGTCAGAGCTTGGGATCATCAGTCTCTTCCTCACGCCCTCGGCGACCAGGCCTGCCTGGGGTGGTTCAGATATAATCGAGTTTATGGACTCTGACTTTTGACTTATTCCTAAAAATATGAATAAATAGAATTTCCCCCAAAATTCGATTCATTCGTATTTTAGATAAGTCAAAAATCGCAAATACTCGTATTATAGGCCACCCTAAAGTCAAATGTTGCAGTCTTATAGAGTCTCATCGCAACATTGGTAGTGACGGTGGTGTGAAGTAGCCTCATTGTTGAATTCGTCAACATCCCAGGCAAATGAAACGAGCAAGTGGGTGTGTTGATCAGAGTTTCTTGTGCGGCCTTTGTTGTAATTAAAGGTGTGATGCTGTCCGCTGCAACGGTTTGTCTATATAGTTGGGGAAGTAGTGCGAACGAAGCCTTCTTTGATTTTTCAAATTTTGCTGGAAATTTTGATAATCAGGTCATTTTTGGTGTTTGATATGTGGGTTGAAATTTGGGATTTTTTTGGGTAAAATTGGGTATTTTTCAGATTTGTGACGAAATAAGTGATCTGTGTTTTTAGTGGGTTTTCATTTTTTTTTTTTTTTTGGTCAAAAAGCTATGTAGTTTAGTAGATCTATCAACTTCCGTATTATGGTGGTGATTGGCTTAGGTGATTTTTGAATCATACGTCGATGTATAGGTAGCCGATGTCTGTGGGTTTGTCAAAGTAGGCATGTTGGTGGGACCCCTGGGTATACTTACATGTATTATTTATATTAGTACTTGTGTTTCAATGTATTGTTGTGTACTATTGAGATTGTGATAACCGATCAAGGTTTTTTTCACTGTCGAGCGGCCGGCAGTGTTTTTTTTAACCCAGATCGGTTAAAATTTAGAGAATAGTTTATGTACTCTTTTTTTTTGCCGCCGTGTCAACGAATTAGAAGTTTGGGTTTGGTTTGTGTTTTTTTTACTATCATCGAATGGATTTTGATCCGCAGTTGTAAAGATAGGGTTTACGAATAATAGTAGGTCGCCGATTCCACATTTGATGTGTATTTTCTGGTGTTTGCGATATGTTCTTGATATGAAATGCCGAATTAGTAAAATAAAATTCATTTTTTGTTTACAATAAAGCGACAATTGACTAAAAGTAGCTCAAATTTCATAATCAATGACTTGAAAATTTCAAATTGGGTGAAAATGACCTTTTTTTGAATCCGGTGCCGGATCTTGGTATAATTCTATAATATGACTTTAAATTCCAATTCTGGCAAATTGCCGATGGATTATGTCAAATTTGAGATATTTTCAGTACTTTCAGTTGTAAAACAGTTCAAAGGGTAAGTTTTCAATACGAATACGTCTCACTCATAATGGTGAACCGAAGAAAACAGCTAAATGTGTTATTATTTCTTTGCACATCAGAAATGCCGTTTTTTTATATGTGATAGGCAACTTGAATAACTAATGAAAACATTCATGAAATACGTAAATAGTTCATTATGCATCAAAGATGCCGTTCATTACGTACGATCGGCAACTTGAGTAACAAGAATGGTAATTATTTCCGAAAATGCCTTTATTACAAGTGATAGGCAACTTGAATAGCAAAAATGGCATACGCAAAAAATGGATAATTATTTTATTGCATATCAAAAATGCCGTTTATTACATGCGATAGGCAACTTGAATAGCAAAATATACTTGAAAAATTGTAATTATTTCATTACACATCAAAAATGCCTTTATTATAAACAATAGGCAACTTGAATAACAAAAATGACGCAAAAAATGGATAATTATTTTATTGCATATCAAAAATGCTGTTTATTACATACGATAAGCATCTTGAATAACAAAAATGGCATGCTTGAAAAATTGTAATCATTTTATTGCACATTGAAAATACCGCATTTTCAAGGCGAAAATCGTCCATAACTCGAGAAGGAAAGCCCCGCGCCAAAAATGGACAGCGGATTCGGAATCAGCGACCTCGAATTACCGGGTGCTCGATTAATTCTGGCTCCCCCCCCCCCCCCGATACTTTTTAGGTCAAAAATCGTAAGTTGGCTACACTTCGTTCGATTTGTTTAATTCAAAGAAGTATTGCCAACTTACGATTTTTGACATAAAAAGTATCGGGGGGAGCCATAATTAATCGAGCACCCGGTAGTCGAAAACGACACTTATCTCGATTTTTTTGAAAATCATCGTCATCGAAATTCGAAAAAAACCATGAACTAACCCGTTCTCATTTTTTGGGCCAAAATTTTTTTGCACATGTAATATGCCTTTATTGCATGCAATAGGCAACTTGAAAAACAGAAATGAGTTCGTAAAAAATACGCAATATTTCGTTGCGCATGCAAAATGCCTTTATTACGTGCGATAGGCAACTTTATTAACAGAAATGGTGAACGGTTTGTCTGTCATAGGAATAATGCAATAACTTTAATCATTGATTTTTCAAAAGCTCGAAGTTTTGATCATGGGGTTATTTTCTGTGTTTACGAGAAATATGTGATCTCGAATTCGGGGGGGAGGGGGGTTAGTGGTAAATTGTTATTTTTTGGGTATTGAAAAAACAATTCTGATTTCACGCAGATATAAATACTTGTCTGTTTTTATGGTGATTTTATTTACGAATGTAGAAAAATAATCGATTGTTTATCTATATTGAGCATTCAAATATGAATGCGTAAAAATAATATTGCTAATGAATTCGTCGCAATAAGAAACCTCTAATTCGACTCAGAGTATGGTAATCATTACAACAAAGAATTATTATTAAATCACGATTTCCATAATAATTAAATTGGAAAAAATCTGTAAATTTGTTACATTAAAATAATATGGCCCCTGAATGGAAGCAGGATCAGATTCCTGCTTCAACTCCTAGTCGCACGTCCACGTCGTGGGGGTCGGGACCTCACCGGAATTGGGTCCGGTGTGCTAACATGACAGGGGGGTGTGTCGGAGAGATTCTCTGGCACACTGTTTCGTAAAATTGAAATTTTTGGTTTTATATGAGGAGAGAAAAATAGAAATTTTGGATTTGGGCTAAATTGGTGATACAGGTAAGTTGTGTTAGGTGTCACCTCACGCAGGGTCACCCTAATACTGGGTATCGGGTTACCCTGCATGAATTGGTCCGATGGATCAGGACTTTGTCTTATTGGTAGTTTTAGGACTTTCTTATGACCTGCGTAATGCGCGAAATCTTGTGCCTTTGCCGAGGATCATTGATCCCCATATCTACCTTTGCAAATCCGGGGTGGAGGGCATTACGTGGCTCGTTGCGCAATCAGGTGTCTGGTCTTTTTATCAGCGTTGAGCAAAACCTGAAGATGGTCGGACCCGGACGCTCTTTTTAGTATCATAAAAAATTAACTTTCACTTTTCATTTTTGAACTTTCACTTTCATTTGAAAGTTCCAAAATAGAAAGTGAAAGTTGTTTTTTTATGATACTAAAAAGAGCGTCCGGGTCCGACCATCTTCAGGTTTTGCTCAACGCTGATAAAAAGACCAGACACCTGATTGCGCAACGAGCCACGTAATGCCCTCCACCCCGGATTTGCAAAGGTAGATATGGGGATCAATGATCCTCGGCAAAGGCACAAGATTTCGCGCATTACGCAGGTCATAAGAAAGTCCTACAGCTACCAAACAGACAAAGCCCTGATCCAGGTAGAGAAAAATGCATCGGCAAAGGCACCCACATCAGCGGATACCGATGACGTTGCACAATTCAATCCCCCGACCAATTCATGCAGGGTAACCCGATACCCAGTATTAGGGTGACCCTGCATGAGGTGACACCTAACACAACTTACCTGTATCGCCAATTTAGCCCAAATCCAAAATTTCTATTTTACTATCCCCATATAAAACCAAAAATTTCAATTTTACGAAACAGTGTGCCAAAGAATCTCTCCGACACACCCCCCTGTCACGTTAGCACACCGGATCCAATTCCGGTGAGGTCCCAGCCCCCACGACGTGGACGTGCGACTAGGAGTTGAAGCAGGAAACTGATCCTGCTCCCATTTTGGGGCCATATAGATACTTACTTTACAAGATCGGTGCGAATTTCTGCTAAAAAAAAAAAAGTAAAAATACATTTAAAATAAATGACAGGTAGGTAAACTAGTAAAAAAAATCTCACATAATTGGAGAAAAATAAACGAAAACGAAACACAAATTTTAAAAATATACATAATAGCATGAAATACTTTCTTGATTTTTTTTTTGCTTACCTAAAAGTGAGAATTCTTTTTTAAAAATTTCTGAGATGAAAAAATCCAATGAATTCTCTGATACCAACGAGCTGAGATAAATGGTAGGTATACTAATCTGAAAAAAAAACAATGTAAAAATAGGTATAAAAAGCTTGAAAATAAAAAAAAAATCACCAATGTACAAAAAAAATCAATTGTTGGCAATAAGTACGTTAAATAAGCTGGAAAAAATGTTCCAAGTAAGTAATAAAAGCAAATTTGGGGTATGTACTGAAAAAGAAACGAAAAAAAAAAACTTTTAAATCAAACAAGATTATGACAGATCAGAGATCACTTACTCAAGTGGCACAAATTTTCTCCAAAATAAATCTCAAACTGGCAGAAAAATGAAAATTTAAGCCATCCATGCGAAAATTCTTTTCTTCTTGACAGCTCGCTGGTTGAGAGAAAACGTCTGAAACAAAAACACATGGAAATAATTTAGGTAATTAGGAATATCAAAAAGTATAATCGAAGTACCTACGTAGGTATTTCAATAAAACACCAAAAAAAATAAATAAATGAAGTGACAAAAATTGAAACCAACCAAACAGAATTCGATTGAAAAATTAGTACCTACCAAATATTAATGAAAAATTACGTTCGAGGTACTTGACAAATAAATTTGTTTCAAAATGAAAAATTTTATATCAAAAAACGAAAAAAAAATTGAACGAGGTACTTACACTTACAGGTTACGTAATTCCTCTCGAATTGGAAGCACCTATTGAAAACTGCTACATCTGGAAACCCTAAAAACAAATGAGTCATGAATATTTTTTGTCGTAAGAATAAACTCACCAAAAAAAAACAAGAAAATTAAAAGAAATTAAGTAAACGAAAAAAATATCGATTTTAAATAAACTCATGAGGGAACCACATTCAATTTAGAAAAAAAGTACCTACATACATTAAAAAATCTATGCACAATACTGAAAAAAAAATTAACGAAAAAATATCTATAATTTATCAAGTAAGTACTTACAGTTCAAAATGCAATTCCTCTGAAAATTTCTGCACAACTGGAAACCTCTGAAAAAAATATGAAAATGAAGTCTCCATAGGCTTGAATGAATTTCATTAAATAAAAAATACAAAACTGAGTACTTACCAACATGAAATTAAAAAAATCCAAAATTCATTGAAAATTTCTTGACCTAGAAACCAACAAATAAAATCTTGATGCTAAAAATTTTCCATCGCAAATGAAACCTGTGAAAATAAAACGAAAATTAAAAATATTTCGAAAAAAAATATTACAAGCTTGACTCAACTTGATCGTTAGACACCTCGACTTATTAGAGAGCGCCTGCGAAATCATGATATAGGCAACACAACTAACACGAATCAATGATTTTTGATGATTTTCAAAAAAATCGAGAGAGGTGTCGTTTTCGACTAATTCGAGGTCGCTGATTTCGAATTCGCGGTCCATTTTTTGCGCGGAGCCTGCCTGCTCGAGTTATGGCCCATTTTCACCGCTGAAATGCGATTTCCGAGCACAGCTGCGACGATCGTGCAAAATAAACCCGAAATTCGGAATCAGCGACCCCAAATTAGTCGAAAAACTCACCTTTCGCGCGTTTTTCAGACACTTTTGAAATTGACCAAAATTGGCCTCAAAATGGCCATTTTCTCGGAAACGGTGGCCGATCGGAAAAAACTGATGCCACCATTGAATTCGCCGTGCCCGAATACCCTATTCTAGACACCTCGCACGTCGATCGGGAGCAAAAAGTTTTTCGGCCCAAAAAAATGAGAAGGGGTTAGTTCATTGATTTTTTCGATTTTTGATGATTTTCAAAAAAATCGAGAAAGGTGTCGTTTTCGACTAATTCGAGGTCGCTGATTACGAATCTGAGCTTTGTTTGGCGCAAAATTCACTCGTTTCCCAAAAAAATTCATTTTCGTGCGAAAATTTATTCGCTGATAGCATTACAATACGGTCGACGAATTGCAGAAACAAGTAGATGAACAGTAAATGAATAGGTACATCTCGCAGCAAAATTAATTAAATAATGACGACTCCAGTCAAATTTATGGTGGTCGATTCCGAATCCGGGAATCATTTTTGTGTCACTTTTTCTGCTGAACTCTTGTTGTCGAAATGCCTTTTTTTTAATTTTATATTCAAATAATACAAATTACGTCCGAACGAGTCAAAATAAAGGAGACGAGTAAAATGAAAGTTTTAAATTACAATTTACTCGTAAATGATTTTCCAACACTCGTTATCTTATAAGATCGCCTTGATCGTAGATGGAATACTTACTGACAAAATCGTGATTTTTTACACAAAATTATTCTCCGTATTAATTGGTACTAAATCAACACACGGTGGTTAATTAAACAACACATTCGTCAACTACATGTATAATACTCCATTCAAGCAAACGTAATATTCGTACATAATTATAATAATAATAATAATTCCGATTAAAATATAATTCAGATAAATTACCCACGATACATAGATACCAAGGTGGCACGTAAAATTAGGTATATTACCAATATACTAGTACATGGTAATTAAATTATAGCAACTCGAATGCAAGCACCTGCTAACAATACCACTTACACATTAAAAATAATAATATTAGTTTAGAAAAACAGAAAAACCAAGACGCAGACGTGAAAAAAAGTGAGAAAACACTCGAACGAGAAACTAACGTCTTGCGTTGACAAAGACGCGCGTCATCGCTAATTTTCGAATAGGCAAAATAGGATGAAGGGCAGGATAAAATATACTGCATCATAGGAAAAATAAAATAAAACGTCACAAATCGGTACGACCGTAATAACTCTAGTCAGAATAGAAAAATTCAAACTCGCGTCCGTGTCGCTTCTCTAATACGTAGAATAATTAATTAAACTTTCGATAACTTTGCTCAAATCGTTGGGGAACTGTTCCAGTAAATAAATCATATACGGATCATCGGTGAAACCCATATCGTGCAACGTTATCAGATCTCCTTGCATCTGTTCCGAGAGATTTTTATACATCGAGTGAATGTGTTCGCCGTTACTAGCTTGGCCATTTTGTGGTTGTGGTTGTTGTTGTTGCTGCTGTTGCTGTTGGGATCCGAATGTAAAACCAGGCGTCGGTTGCGATTGAGCCGGACCGGCTTCGAATGAAAAAGCGACATTTTTTTGACGTTTTTCCTCCTGCGAAAAAATAACGATATTAATATACCAATATTCGATAAATACGACAACAGAGACTTGCATATGTTTGAAAATTCGAAACCTTACCGGCGGTTGAGAATGAGAAGAACGATTTTCAACATTCGGCATGGACGGTGTCGAATCGGCGGTCGGTTGGGCAGAAGCAGCGGCACCGTAGACGTATTGCTCCGGTCTGACGGTCCATGAAGGAGGAGCCGAAGGTGGTGGCATCGGTCCCGAACGCGTTTGCGGCATCGGTCCTGGTCCGATAAAGGCCGCAGCAGCGGCAGCGTTAGCGGCCGCGGTACGAGCGGCATTAGCGGTCTTCTGTATTTCATCCAAAATCGAACCACTGAAATTTTCCGGTTTGACGGTCGACGGAGCCGAGGGCGACGGCGGCATAGGTACGTTAGGCACGATACTGGCCGCAGCAGCGGCAGCATTGGCGGCCGCGGTACGAGCAGCACTAGCGGCGTTATTTATTTCGTTCGAGACCGAGGTGAATACCGACGACACGGTGTTCTGCATTTGTCTAGGTAGTGGCCCCGCGTTTTTCCACATTTCGAACAGCTTTTCCGGCAAGATATGGGGATAATGATCGAGGGCGGGATGTTGTTTCGGCGATTCCGGAGTAGAGGCGGGCGTTTTCGGGGACGAAGAAGCGCCGCTGGGTCCAGCGTTGGTGGCAGCATCATTCGACGTGATCGGACGAATGCATTCTTTCAAACCTTGCAAATTCGGGTATAAAGATCGGTGATAGGCGTGATCGGCTGCGGCCGATTTGATCGATTCGTTCAGGAATTCTACGTCTTCGTCTTCTTCGTCGTCCGATATCGTTACCGCCGTTGTGGGGCTAGGAGTCGTTCTCTTGTCAGCAGTAGCCACGTTGGAAGGTGCCGAAGCTGCGACGGTGACCGGAGTCAAGGTGCTGGTGTCGAACGCCGACGGTTGAATGTTTTGCGATTGCGAAGGCGAATCGGTATCATTTTTTTCGGATACTGCGCGTTTGGTCACTGCGGAGCTTTTACGTTTGATACGAACGGCCAATACATCTGCGAATGAGTAAACAATGATTAATACAACGCCAACGTAGGGATATGGTAAGCTCAACCATTTCATTGTCTTCGTAGCAGGGAATAAGAGTCGACTCCGGAGTCGGAGTCAAACTGACTCCAAATTGACTCCGGAGTCGAGCCGGAGTCAGGAAGTCAAGGTCATAGATTGACTCCGGAGTCAAGATCTGAAAATGACTCCGAAGTCAAGCAGGAGTCAGGAGTCGAGGTCTGAAAGTGACTCCGGAGTCAAAAGTCAACTTTTCTGCTAATTTCTATTCTCTGGTCCAAAATCAGAGTCAAACTGACTCCGACTCCGGCTTGACTCCGGAGTCGAGTCAGAGTCTGGAGTCAAGATCATAGTCAAGAGTCAAGGTCATAGATTGACTCTGGAGTCAAAGTGGAGTCAGGAGTCAAGAGTGTGAATTTGACTCCGGAGTCAATATGGAGTCAGGAGTTGAGGTCTGAAAGTGACTCCGGAGTCAAGGTGGAGTCAGGAGTCAACTTTTCCCCTTGACTCTGGGAGTAAAGTGGAGTCATAAGTCAACTTTCTTCCTTGACTCCGGAGTCAACTTTTTGGCCGACTCCTAATCCCTGCTTCGTAGATTAAAAATTCGACACTTGTATGCCAGTTCGGAATGAAGAAAGACGAATCATTTTTAAATTAAAAAACTATTCGACTCACCATCGGTACATTCGATATTCGGAATAAAGCAGCTGGGCAGTTGAACCACATCCAGCGACTCGTTCAATTCGTCTCTAGCTTCGTTCTCGTCCATTAGAAAACTGATGGACGAATCTGTATCGGATCCGGAATCGAAGTCTGGATGCTCGCATATGGGCGCAGCGGCAGTAACGGGTTCGATGACCGAACGATAACACGTATCGATACCTTCGTCTTTCAATAACGTATCCGGTTTCGAGTCGGACATGTCCGAATATTCCGAATCGGACGTCGGCGAGAAGAAATCTTCCTGATTACCTCCGATACCTTCGTCAGCTAATTCGGCGGCGGCGACGGCCGCAGCTACAGTCGACATTTCTTCTTGGAAATTCTGAGAAGGCGATTTCTGCAACTCGACGAAGTTTGTACCAGACGACGACGCTTTATGCGCCATGTTTTCCACTATCCCCATAGGAAACGCTTCGGTTTCGTAATTCAACGTTCCTTCTGCGACCAAACAAAATATGTTCAAAGTTGAACGATTATAAAACTAGAAACGAAAATAGAATTTCACCATAAGCCATGGTTAAAATCTTACCAGAATTTCCGAAAGGTAAAGTGAATTCTTTTTTTACGCGAACGTCAATCTTGAACGAATGTCCGACGATTCTACCACCGCTGATGACATTGAAATACAATCTGAATTTACCCGATTTATCTATGAAAATGAAACAAAACAATACGACGTTATCAGGATGATAAATAAAACGAGGTATTTTTAAACTATTGAATTGTAACGATTCGTCAACTGCATACCTTTGGATTTAATACGAACGTCGTAGTAAACAGACAGATCCTTAATGGTCGGGGTCGATTTGCAAGCGCTGGACGCCGGAGTAGCTCGCTTAACGCAGCATTCGATCGAATTCGAAACAGACTGTACGCGTAAGTCGGCATCATCCAAAGAATTACGATACTTGGCGAATTTGCCGATGTTGATTTGTATCGTCAACGAAGCATTTCGAGGCATTCGTACTTTGAAACCGCTCTTCGAGTAGACGAACAGACCGCCCGATATTTCCAGTATTTTTTCCGAAGCCGAGTACGGAGCTGTTGTTTTGTTCTCGGCACCGCCGAGAGCTGCGCCACGTTTCGAGCACAAAGAACCCGATTTCCTCTTCGACGATCCGCTGCCGTGATGATGTTTCTCGTGATGTTTGTGTTTGCCGCCTGAAGACGATGGCGATCTGAAAAACAAACGGTGGATTCGTCAATTTCTATTATTAAATTGTGGAATATTCTAATTCGTCTGAGAATTCGATGTTTCATGACAATCTAGTCTTGAAATTGAACGAGATAAGAATTTTAAAAGTTTAAATTAACGGAATTGAAATGATAAAATTTCGAATTTCGACGCAATCGATTTACATAATCTTGAATTGATAATAATCAAGACGTGGCTATCCTTTCGAGACTTCTTAATTGCAATCATTTCGATTTCTACTTTTCAAATAAAATTTAAAAAAAAAAAAAATACATCAATACTCGTAACCAATGATACAACAAAAAGTATAAACTTTATCACTAACGAGTTCTAAGTTCACTGTGGTGTCAACTTTCAAGGTAAACTCGTATGACTCACAACATTATTCACGATAAAACAACGCTATTCGGCATGATTCATCATATCGACAACATGATCTCGTTCACAAGATTATTATGCAATACTCACCCATCTAACGCTTTGTAGTGATACTGATCGTCATCCTGATTCTGTATCCGAACTGTTTTCATATCGCTAGTAGATGGAGTCGGAAGAGACGTATCCAAAACACCTTTCACCAGATTTTTGACATCTTGTAAAACTTCATTTTTGAACTAAAAATCGCGAAAATAAATAAAAATGAAAACTAATCTAGGTAATTTCAAACAATCCAAAAAAGCTCTCACTTTATCCATAACTTCTCCAAACCACGCCGGAGGGTCCGGTGTAATCTCCTGTCGCGCATCGACAGCGACATTTTTGCTGGTACCAGGTTTAACCGATGGTTGAGCCATATTCGAGCCGGAATGACAGAGCGCAGCTAAATTGGACAATCTAGGCGGCGAAGACAGAGAAAGATCTTGGAACGCTTTTATGATATTTTCGCGGCTGAAATTATGCGAAGGATGACCACCGGGATGATTATCAACCGATGACGCTCCACCGTTGGCCAAAGTGGTCGATGAATATACGGCAGCGTTGGCCAGTGCGGCAGCCGCCAAGCATCGTTTGGTTCGTTTCTGCGCAGAACGATGAGGTCTTCTGAATACTCTGGGACAGAGATCCGCTAAGGCTTGCTCAGACGATGAAGATTCCGAAGCGGGCGGTAGCAGATCTACGTCAACAGCAGCCCGTGGAATGGTTGAAGTCGCCGGAGGAGTAGATGTTTCAGCTGCGGGGGCTGTTGAAATCGTGACACCGCTGGTCGACGGAGTTATCAGGTCAGGCGAAGTTTCTTTCTCAGTTTTTATCTTTCTCATTGTTTCCTGCGATAATAAAGCTTTTGTTATATACAAAAACATATTTTAACGAATAAACCGAACTGTAAGGTCAACATACCTGCAACAATTTCAATCTGCTGATATGTTCTCGATGAAGTTTCTCAAGACCACTGGTTTTCATATTTTGAATGAATTCAGCGTCTTGATTGAACAGGAATTTAATCTCGTCGTCAATTAGTACGGGTACTTTCAAATCGCTGCATTCGTAAGCCATATTCAGGTTTCTGTACTTGCATTGAGTTTCATTAAACGTCGGAAGTTGGTCCTAACAAAACACATTGAAAATAATTATCCAAGTTTATTGTAAAACTTCGTGTATTCAAGTTAGATACTCACGTTATAGAATTTCATCGACACCATTTTATTATCCGATGTTTGTAAAACCAAGTTAGCTCCGTCTTTCAAAAGTTTGAGTAAATCTCCATCGTTCAAACGTTTCACATGTAATTCGCCCAACTGAGTTGCATTCTAAAATAAAATTTAAAAAAATTACAAAAACGATTTCAAATCATCATCGAATGATGTAAATAGCACTTACTTCACGAGCAGGCATTTCAACAAGTGCAGCTTCATCTCGTTCTTCACGTATGAAGCGAACATGCGACGTGTTTTGAATAAAGCGGTCCATTGTCGGTAAATTAATCCGTTTCGAGAATACTGCGATAAAATCGTTGATTTCTGCTTTCTAATAACAATTGAATACGTATTACCCGAACAATTAGATTACTTAGGATTACTAAAGAGCAACCTAAACGTACCTTTCTTTTAATTTCATCCTTGTTAGGAGCATTCTGACCGCTGGCGTTGGTCGCCGGTGGGAAATAATTTTCGAAATCGGGAATCAATAAATTCACGCTGAATCCTTTGAATGATTCTTCCAAAGCATCCTGTAAAATAACGTCGTACAATAGAAAATGAGAAATAGTCGAGTTACATTACATCATACAACGCAACTTACGCGGATTAGCTGCTTGATATTTGTATGGCGTAAAACGATCTGGAAAATTAAATCGATAAATTACAAGTATTGTAAAAACATGCAAGTTAACAAGTTCAATAATGTACGCCATACCTTATGTTTATCGCCAAGTAAAACGATCGTGGGTAATTGATTTTCTTCGAAGGTGTAAGATCCGAACTGAAAAAACCACCATACAATTAGAAACATAAGATAGGACCAAAGATGAATAAAAAGGGAGTTTTCAACTTTTCGATCACGTAATGACGTAGCAAACATTCAAGCATACGTGAACAGGATTAAAGTTGAAAAAAGTCAACTGTACATCAATATTTCAACTGCATCCAGCAAAATTTTACGAAGAGATAGTAAAAAAAACATAGAATGTAAATAGGAAGGTATTTCTTACCAAATTCTTCAGAAAGCTGTCCCAAGTAATGTCTTTCAATCTGATGCAGAACTCGTGTTTACAATCACCATTGTTTCGAGAAAACACGCGAAATTTAATATTCGGGCTACGGACCTGATTTCGGTCCGAAGATGTTCTAGCCAAGTTGGACATTTTAATTTAAAATACTTCAAACAAGACGTTAATATACTTTAACAATTGATTTCACAAACAGAAGAAACACATTCTATTCTATTCATCAAAGCCGTAAAACTTTCCTCGAGTTTACTTCAATAGACACCTCGTAAAAGACAAAACGGTAAATAAAAGATGAAAGATGAAATGAAAATGAATATTGAATACGACAATACGTGAGAAACTACGCAATAAAAGTTTGTAATGATGACATTTCCTTCAGCGCCATCTTTGTTCTGTTTACATCGAAGTTTGTGTAACAGCTGAGTTCAAGGTTCAAGGTGACAAAGTTGAACGGCCTGGTGTGAAACAAAAAGTAAATAGCGCTCCGGTGTAATTTTATTGAACTATCCTTGATATTTTTTTTACTTTTTTTAATTATTACAATATTATTTATTTAATTTACAACAACTTTGAACTTTTTGTTTATTTTTTTTAATTACAGATAATTTTTTGACCCCAAAATTTAAAATTTACATCTTTATCCTCATCCCTCTCCAGGAAGGCGAGACTTTGAAATATCTCGACAATAGAGAAGTATCTTTGAGAATACAACAAAACTTGACTCGAAATGAAACACAAACTCAACTATAAATATCTGTTGTAATCAAATTAAAAATTCACGCAATGTATCAAGAAATTTTTTCCGAACAAATACAGAGAATCAATACGAATTACGAAACTTCCATTTTGCTTCTGTTATTTTTGGGTTTAATTTAATTTCAATCGGGTTTTATTTTCGCTTTTCTGTTTTCTGTTTTTGCTTTATTTTATTTTTTCAGCCAGTTTACCTCAATTGTACAAAGTATTTGAAATTGTAATTTTTATTCGTCTGTGCTTTTATGGAATATTTGGAGCAGTAGTAATATGTAGTTAAATAAGAAAGAATTTTTCTATTTCCATTTAATTGTCTCTCGAATGTATTATGTGTAATCAGTATTTTTAATTATACGATTTTTTCAATTTTTCTTGTATTTTCTATTTTTATTCATAGTTACGAATTTCGTGAATACTTTCCACAATTTGATTATTAAAAAAAAAAAAAATGATAAGTACAAGTACCTACATCGGTATATTAATCACGCTTCAAATTTATTCACAAGTCACATTTCCTGCGATAAGACCAATTCGACATTCGACAGTAGGTCTATTTAACAAATTCAGACAAACACGTTAAAATATAAAATGACTACAAAAATATGAAAGGTAACATTAGAACGTAATACTTATAGTTAAGCACGTATATCAGAATATTCTGAAAGTTTTTCCAACAGGCTAAAACAGATGAGCGTAATGCCTTCGAACGAAAGGCCGTATAATTAAACTGAATCGGTATCACTTCAGCACATCAACGACGACTTTAACCACTAAAAACAAATCGTCAATATGAATTTACATCAATATAATTATGAAAATCATTAGTTTTGAATTCGACGAATTTACCTCGGAAAGTGTCAGCTTAATGACTCCGTTTTGTAAAGGATCTTTCGATTCGAATGTGCCTGAAAGACACAATGGAAAAAATATTTTTTTCGAACTGAATATATATTATCGGGCAATAATGATACGAATAAATGTACTCACTGAATGAGACGGTTAAATGAAGTATAGCGGATACAAAATCTCCGAATCTTAAAGTTCCATCTTTTCTCATGTACTTAAGTATTAAAATTGATAATACTTCGGTGCTAAGTTGAAAACCTGAAAAAAATCAAGATTACAACCGCGTAATTAGGCCTATTCAGCGACTCCAGTTAAATTCTAGCTTCTTTCAAAAATTTGTACTAACCGACTTCTAACAAAGCGTCTTTCAATCTTTCTGCTTTCAATATTCCAGTTTTTTCTTTAGTGTGGTTTTTGAAAGCAGTTTGCCAACATTTCAGACTGCACATCAAATCCTTGAAATCGCTGAATTTTAATCTACCGTTTCCCATACTCTAATTGAATTTAGTTTAAGGAAATTATTCACGTTGGTTGTTCATAAATTTAGAAATTACAAATCGATTTTTTTTCAAAATTAATATTTAGTAAAAATATTGATAAACCGACGATAAAAAGGATACATCTAGCGTTATGACAATCTGCCGGCAAACTTCCATACAAGCGCAACTCTTTATATAATCTGAAAAAACAAAATAAAAATAAAGTTCAATAAATCTATAAAAAATTATCGTGAAGTTGGGGGGGGGGGGGGGGTCAAAACGCTGGCGGATCCATCCATGGGACAGCCGTCCATCCTCGAAAAAAAACATTTCAAGAATTTATTTTGTTTTAATAAAAAAATAGGAATATCGCCAAATTTTAAAACATTTTTCAGTTTTTTAAAACTGCCAAAGTTTTCGAAAATATTCTTCGAGGTTTCAAAAAAAAAAACAGGCCAATTTTTAGAAAATTCCTCAAGTTTTAAGAAATATATACCTACTCAAATTACCAGAAAATTGTCCAGATAGAAGAGAATGATTTTTTAGAAAACATCTAAATACGTAAAGGAAAAAAATGTCTAACTATGAAAAATTGTTCAAAATCTAAAAAATTCTTTAATTTTTGAAAAACTGACTTTTGAAAAATTGTTACCAGATTTGGAAAATTGTACCAACAGAAAATCATGCAGTTCTTAAAAAATTGCCCGGATTTAGAAAAAATTTTCAAATTTAAAAACTTGTTCAAATTTTGGAAAATTATCTAAAGTTTTGAAAAAATCGTTCAAGTTTTGGGAAATATCAATCAATTTTTTTTTTAAATTTGCCCCGATACCCTGTCTTGGAGATCGTCTGGATCCACCAGTGGGTTAAAAACTGCACCCAATATAACTTACCATTAGGTAAACAAGCATCTAATAGTTCTTGTAATTCGAAAGAGTTCACAGTTCTATGCTCATCAGCCAACTGTAAAAATACCGATTCGTACTGAGTGAAACTTTTACCATCGACAGCCGTTAGTGGAGCCTAAAAGCAACATTTAAAGCATAAGTAGGTATAAGTTACATTTCAACTCCAATAGAACACCGAGACGTCTCGAACGAACGACTTACTTTGACAATGGCTGATTTAAGAAGCACAGGAGTGGTATCTAATAATCTAGAACATAAAAAAAAAAAACAGTCTAGAATTAATAAATATATACGTACGGTTCGACGTATGGTACCTATAATTAATTCATTCGCGATAATCATTCAAATTCCTCGAAACGATATTGGCTTTCTACACAACACCTCCAGGCATATGAATACTTCGGATGAACTTTCGCTTTATAACAATATTCTAACCCTATAGCTATAATTTTGCTCAATTTTCTGAATCTTCTTTCATATACACATACAAATTCTCACTTCTCATTTTTTTTCTCAAAACTTTCGAGTGTCACGTCATTATTCTCGTAGGTAATAGATTTCAAAATCATATTACTTTAACTTCAAATGTTTACAAGAGTAAACTCTGAGTGTAAAACTGGATTCTTGAGCTGGTTCGAAAGTAGTAGGAAGTACGAGATAGCCACCTTGTTCGAGCTGATATCTTTGACTGACCTGTGAAAAATTTAACCGTCGTACGTTAATTATTGAAAATTCATAATCGTTCAAATTGACGAAATTAACAAATTACCTGTCGACTATTTGTATACTGAGAATTGACTAAAGATTTATTTTTTTTGAAAAATTGTCTTCCGGCCGATTCTCCGATGTTTTTAGGCAACGAGTAGGCAGTAAAACCGATTACCTGAGAACAAATACAGCCAATCGATATTCAGAAACACGTTAACTAGGTACCACGAATGGAGGAAAAATAATTCGTACTTTTGGTTCCATAATACTATGTTGATTCAACGATATAATCACTTCCTCCATTTCGCTTAAAATTAAATGAAGCTGCGGATTAATATGAAAGGTATCTGAAAAATAAATAGAAGGTATAAATAGTAAAGTATGAAAAATTTAGGTATCTACGAAACCTGATATTTGACCGCATAGTTTTTTACCTGGATTATTTCTACAACCACCCGCGGTAACTCCTCTTTGCCACGAACCCTGATATATTCTCATTTGCCAGGTATTCTTGTGATGTAATGACGGTTCATCTCTGCTGGTCTCATTATCCAAATGAACCACTTCCAGATGAGTGAACGTTTTGACAAAATCTGAATACGAAATCCTGGTTCAACCGAAACAAAAATTAAATAACATTGAAAATCGCACGTCTCCCAAAATACATAAGGTCAATAAGCCTAATTGAGAACTCTAATCGTAATTCTAATAAGAGAAGTACAAATTTGGAAAGTTTGGGGTTTTTGTATGAATGATGAATTTTGAGTCTATAACTATAGGTAGAACAATAATTGTTTTTTTTTTGGTTCAAAAAAATTATGACGTGTTCTCATTTGAGACAGCCATGTTCTCCATTACCCATGAATTTGTGAGTACCTTGAGAAAACTTAAATTTTTCAACAATTTTTTTTTAAATTGAAAATTCATCCCTAAAATTCGACTTTTGACATTTTTTGAGATAATTTTTTTGAAACAATATCTTGCACAATTTTTTATATTTTGATAAGGTAGGATTTTAAAATTAATCCCCTATTAAAATCCATTGAAGTTACAACAAAACTTCAATTTTTCAAACATGTCCATTGAACTAATAAGAATTTCAAATTTTCAGCTGTAAACAGAACGCTAACAAAAAATCAGTGTTCCCAATTACAAAAAAATTAAGAAAATCTTATGTACAATTCATTAAAATTATGCAATCATGAATTAAAATAATACTCGAACCATGTTTTTTAGTTCATTTATCATTAAATTGGTAATTTTTTCAAAATATTAATTTTTTTCTTTAATTCGAATGTCTGAAAAATTCTGACATATTTCATGTTAAATTTTTATTCACAAAAATTGTTTTTTTTTAAAAATATTTTCCAACAAATTTGAGGTGACGATACTATAACTCTTCCAATGCTAAAATTCTACCCATATGTGGTTTTATGAGAATCTCTTGATAAGTTTTTCTAGAAATGTTCTGAATTACACCCATTGACCTTATTTGCAAGCAAAGTAAAACAGGTACCAAAATTCTCCTTCGGTAGTATGTTTTATGCCCAATCGTTCTTTTTCGTGCGGTGGAACTTCGTCCCATTCGGTCGACTCTCTAGACCAAGCTCCGATATACTCGCCGTTTACGGTAATAGGATTTTTCAATTTAATTAATTGTACAGGTTCTCCGCTAAATGTCTCTACCTGCGGATGAAAACGAATTTTTTATATTTTTCGTAACGTAAATAAGTATAAATGCTGCGCTCAGCGGCGGATTTCATTATTTTGCGTCTTAGGCACCATTTTTTGTGGTGTCCTTTTAATATAGACATCTGAGACATCTCACTCGTTTCTCCCCAACTAGGCGACTCCTTAGCTTATTATATGGCTAGAAATTTAATTAAATTCTAGGGTTATTTTGACCCCAAATCCAGGTCCAGGTCCACAGAATCAAGAGAGAATAGGGAGGGGGATCAAAATGTCCTTTAACCTTCTTAAATTTTTGTTATTTTTCAAAAAATAGGCTTCAAAAATCAAAATGTTAGATTTTTTAGGGTCGTATGCTAACGATATTTCCATTGATTTAATTACGGTTCATCAAATTTGCAATTTTACCCAAAATTGTCTGTTTATTAGTTTGAAAACATTGCTTGAATTTTTCAAATTCCAAAATTTTCAAGAATTTTACTCAAATTTGCAGAATTGCTAAAAGTGAGATTCCGGAGGGGGGGGGGGCAATTTCTCGTTAACCACATTCGCGAAGACTCCGATATTCATAATTATTGACAAATTCATCAGCAGTTGAAAAAATTGAGAAAATTAAAGTTTCAACATTTCAAATAAAAAAAGAGAAAACATTTTCAACCTCTTGAGGTACAATAATTGCCCCATTTGTTCCTTTTTTTGGATACACCTATAATTTCTTGCTTTAGATACAATTTCTCTCGTCTTTTTAAAAAACGTCGAGGTATTTGTACTTCCATCAAAAATAAAATTCAAGGATTGGTAAACGAGAAGTATAGATGAATCATTTTTTTGATGAATTTTGCGTCCTATCCGCCGCTGGCTGCACTTTTTTTGAAAAAAAAATTGAAAACATACTCTTTCGATGGAATACAGTCTGTAATTGGTGCCTATTTGGATTCCATTCGCCAATTTTTCAGCATAAGTGCGTATCTACGAAACAAATATCAAGATTACAAATTCATCCGATGTAATTTGAAAGATGAAGTTTTTAGATCGGTCTCCATGGAACTTAAACTTCATTTGCCCATATTATTCACCTGAGGAGTAGTAGTGGTAGGTTGAACGGTACACGTGACTAAGGATGTCATATCCAGCAACTTATTCAACATTCTACCGCAAGTGGTCGAATCCTGCCTTATATTAATACTTTCGGTAATACCTCCGGTCAAATCAGCCAATCCATCAAGCAACGTGCCATACTTCAACGCTTCGTACGACCCATGTAACCTGAAAAAAAAAAACCAACACAAGACGTAAATGAAAAGGTACACATTCGCAGAATGCCTATAGAATAGCTATCGTTGGGAACTTGGTGTAGGCAGAAATGGGAGAGATGCGAAGATCGATGTAGCTAGGCGATACCTGCTAGAAAAAGCACCTTCGTGCCAAAGAGCGAAAGAGCCGGTTAGCCAGTTAGCTCTCTATCAACATCAACATTCAGCCAGGCTCCGGCTATGAGGCTAAATGTAGACCTACACAGATGCACACAATAGGCGAACAACGTCGCAGCATCCTATAATCGATATCGATTATTAATAAATTGTGTTACTACTACAAGCATGCACCGGGACCTCGCCGCCGCGCCGCACTTGGTCGACAATGCAACAAAAAGCGTAAACAAGTTATTATTTTCCATCCGAGCATACAGCCGGAGAAAGCTGTCGTATCATAGGAATGCAATAAAACCGGTCATTTGGGAAAAATTCACATATACACGCGTACCTATGTACTATCTTCGTCTATGCGTGTCTACGTCGTCGTAGTACAACTACAAACTACATACTACGTAGATATTCGATTTTGCATATTCGCCTATTGATAATGACAGTGAACTCATACAGAAGACGGGGTCGAGACAATGCCACAAACTTATAGCAATATAGAGAACCTGCCGCAACCGCGTATCCAGTATCTGATCGCCTTATTCCAAGTATGGATAGGTGCAGGTACACCAGTATCTTCTTCGTACGAGTATACGATACACGATCAAAGGTGCAAATTGATCCGTGTGTTACTTATTAATGATAAGAAAATCAAAGACGGGTCAACTAAAAAAGTACCTAGCTCATTTATAATTATAATTTTCACTTTTTATCTATACGGTTTGACCTCATTCTCCAGTTGGATCTATGTTCTTCGATATTTTTTTGAGGGGAAGGGAGAGGGAAGGGAGAGGGAAGGGAGGGGGAAGGGCTGTGAACTGTTCTCAAGTTTTGGAATTTGATCTACGAACAAAATTGAACATTTTAAGCAAATATTGAGGATTTTGAGCAACATTGAGCATTTGATTTTTGACATTAGATTTTCAACATTTTGATTTATTTGAACAAAATTGAGAATTTTGAATAAAATTGAAAATTTTGAGCAGGAATTGAACATTTAGAAAAGAATTACGAGTAAGCATTTTTACCAAAAATTGAATATTTTGAGCAAAATTGAAGATTTTATGACAATCGATTTCCAATATTTGATCTTCATTTTTCACCATTCCAATTAACTTGAAACTAGACACACTGTGTCAAAAGAGCGGACTTCCTTTTTATTTTGTGTATTGTCAAACTGGAAAATTTGACCAATCACAAGGGTTCTTACTTTTAATATTAACTTTATGATACTTCAAAAGTTCAATAAAACCTGTCTTTATCCCGGCCTTAAAAATTCCGACACAATAGTTGGCCCATCACAAAGAGAAAGAAACAAAAGAAATTTCATTAAAAATTTTATCGAATTTCATTGTTTCATTTTCTTTGTGGTGGGTTACCTGCTGTGTCGGCATTTTTTGATCAGGACAAAGAATTTTATTTCTTCATTATTTGTTAGTCTTATTGCCCTACGTGACCAAAATTTTGAATGAATATTTTTCATCTGCCGACACCCTGCTGAGAAATTTGATGCCTCAAAGGGGCCATAAAACCATTCTTTTATCTTGGTCTAAAAATGCCGACACAGTAGCTGGCCCATCTTGAAGAAAAAAAAAAACAGAATAAAAATTCCATTCTAAATCACGTCGCATCTATCGGCTTTATACCACAAAGAAAAATAAACACAATCAAAATTCCATTCTAAATTGTAGGGTAATAAAGTAAACAAAGGTTGAAGTAATAAACATAAATAACAAAGGGAACCCGAACACGCTGGTCCAAAAAATGCCGACACAGCAGGCGGTATATCAAAGAATTTAAATTTCATTGAAAATTCTGGTCATGTAGGGCAATAAAACTAACAAAGGTTGAAGAAATAAATATAACAAAAGGAATCCGAAAAATACAAAGCCAAAGCTTAATAAATGTAACAATGGGGATCCGAATACAAAGACCTTGTAAGGAATTTTTGATAAAGATCTTATCTGCGGACCACTGCCTTAAAGGGACCATAAAACCAGTCTTTGTGGTGTTCTAAAAATGCCGACGCAGCAGGGGGTATTGCAAGGGTTCAAAGAAGATATTTTATCTGCCGAACCTTTGTTGATAAATATGATTAAATCGCATCAGAAAAGTTGACCAATCACGAGCCTTCCAACTTTGAGCTCAATTTTCTCAAAAAGGGTGAGCTTTTAAGAAAAATTCATGAGAACCAAAGTTGTAGAGCTTGAAATTCCTGACTATCCTTTTGGCCTCCGTTTTTCTCTACGATGCACCATTTTCGATATATTTTCGAAAAACTGAATAAACTTTCAGCTTCAAAAGCTCGACTTTCAATGTACAGATCGACTTCAAAATTTAATCAGCTCTTCTCCTGTACACGTTCTAACCACTGTAAAAATTTCAAGTCGATTGGTCAACTCTAATGTGAGTTATCGCGTCAGAAAGAAATGTCCCAAAAATGAGCTTTAAAGTTGAAAAGCTCAGCTTTCTGCGCACAGAATTGCACCAAAATCTAATCAGCTCTTCTCCTGCATGAACTACACCTACGGTAAAAATTTCAGCCCGATCTATTCAGTTTAGCGAGAGAAATCGCGTCAGAACCAAAAAGGCTTCAACAAATAAATAAAACAAACAAAAAACTAAACTAGACACACTGTGTCATAATAGCGGACTTCCTTTTTATTTTGCGTATTGTCAAACTGGAAAATTTGACCAATCATGAGGATTCTAACTTCTAATATTAACTTTATGCTGGTCTAAAATGTCATTTGCTGAACCCTTGCTAAGAAATTTATGATGCCTCAAAAGTTCAATAAAACCCATCTTTATCCCGGCCTAAAAATTCCGACACAATGTTGGCCCATCACAAAGAAAAAGAAACAAAAGAAATGCCATTAAAAATTTTATCGAATTTCATTGTTTCATTTTCTTTGTGATGGGCCACCTGCTGCGTCGGCATTTTTTGATCAGGACAAAGAATTTTATTTCTTCATTATTTGTTACGTCTTAGTTATTGCCCTACGTGACCAGAATTTTGAATGAAATTTAGAATGAAAATTTTTCATCTGCCGACCCCCTGCTGATAAATTTGATGCCTCAAAGGAGCCATAAAACCATTCTTTTATCTTGGTCTAAAAATGCCGACACAGTAGCTGGCCCATCTTAAAGGAAAAAAACAGAATAAAAATTCCATTCTAAATCACTTCGCATCTGTCGGCTTTATACCACAAAGAAAAATAAACACAATTAAAATTCCATTCTAAATTGTATCACAAATTCAGGTCACGTAGGGTAATAAAGTGAACAAGGGTTGAAGTAATAAACATAACAAAAGGAACCCGAACAAGCTGGTCCAAAAATGCCGACACAGCAGGCGGTATATCAAAGAATGTTGGGTAGAGGCGAGAGAACAAAACGAATACAACTTGATACACAGGCGAACGCTTTTGGAATAGTTTATTGTATAAAAATAACAGATAGAAAAAGTTACTCTACGTATGTAGACGTAGATAGAGATAAGCAAAATATACACAGTGTTGCCTAGTTGCACAACAAACCCCCTCTCAACTAGACAACCCATACAGAAATAAATATTACGTATACGAAAACATGCGAGAAAATCACGAAAAATATAAACGAAAATAGAAACGATACATTGATTAATTCCCCTTTTCGATCAGGGAATAAAAACGACAATAAATACAACAGGATGCTTCGACTAAACGACATAATATTGACTAGAGAGTAATATTCAAAATTTACAAAAAAATATATATCCGAGTACAACAATAATCTAAAATAGGATCACAGAAATCGATAGGCTAAATAAAGTATAACTAGGTACCTATCTTAGGTGTAATTTATCTCTTAATCGAACAAAAATCTCCCTTTTTAACCCCTTTGTGAAAATATCTGCGATCATTTCCCCACTCGGACAATATTTAGTAACAACTTTACCCTGGCTAATCAAATCCCTCACATGATGGTAACGAATATCCAAATACTTGCAACCTTTGTTGCGATACTCATCAGCAATCGAAATAGCACCTGAATTGTCTTCGTTTATGACTGTAGGCTCATCTAATGAGAAACCCAACTCTTCCAGTAGACTCCTAAATGAGATTACCTGAGTCGCAGTCTCAGATAACGCAACATACTCAGCTGCAGGAGTTGACAGAGTAACTACGGCCTGCTTCTTAGCTCGCCAGTGAACCAGATTACCATAAAATCTCACTAAACTACCACTTATCGATTTACAATTAGATGCATTGGCGTAATCTGCGTCAGAAAATGCATCAAGAATTTTGCCCTCATAATCGCCCTGGAAAACTAATTTTTTCTCTAGAGTTCCCTTCAAATAACGCAAACAACGTCTCAAATGTGTAAGATGGATCATAGACGGTTTATTTTGGAACTGGGAAAAATAACTCATTGAGAAGGATAAATCAGGACGAGTAGCAAGGGTGATATACATAAGTGAACCTAATAAATTTCGATATTCCTTTTCGATTACTTTTTCTACCTCGCCTTCAGTCGGTTCAAATTTCAATTTCGCTTCGATCGGAGTACTCACAATTTTGCATTCAGTCATACGTTGTCGCTGAATGACCTTCTCGATTGCATCACATTGATCCAAAGTCATTAACCTCCTCTCACGATCATACTCAATCTTAATACCGAGAAAATTCTTGACTGGACCAATATCCTTGAGCTTAAATCTCTCACCAATCCTCGCTATCATCTCCTTAATACGTTCCAGCTTATTTCCAATTAACAAACCATCGTCTACGAACATAATTAGATAAATAACATAATCTTCACATTCAAAAACGTAAATACAGCCATCGGAAACACACCTTCGAAAACCGATACCAATTAAGAATTCTGAGATACACTCGTACCAGCACTTCGCTGCCTGCCTTAATCCATACAATGCCTTTTTCAACCGTAACACTTTATCAGGTCCAATATTCTTCATTCCATCCGGCGGTTCGATATAAATTAGCTCTCTCAAAGGACTATTCAGATACGCACAATTAACATCAGTCTGATGAACATAATAACCCAGCACACACTCAATTGCTAGTAATAATCTCACATATTCCAAACTAACGACTGGACTAAAAACTTCGGTAAAATCGACCCCTTCATTCTGCATAAAACCTTTTGCTACTAATCTAGCCTTTTCGATCAGCTGATTATTCACATTATCGTACTTCGTAGCGTAGGCCCACTTTGTCTTAAGTGTACGCATTCTAGGTTCACGATCAACTACCTCATAAACTTTGTTCTCATCCCAATTTTCAAACTCTTTTTCCATCGCTTTTCCCCACTTATCAGAGTTCACACACGATATTGCCTCCTCATACGTCTTCGGAATACCAACTTGTGTTAATAACGCCATTAAACCTACCTCATAATCATCAAATCGCCGAGGAGTTCTCGTATCGCGTTTTGGTCTACTTATAGGCTCTGGAACTAGTTTAGGTTTCGTTAAATTCACACCTGTACTCGTAGATGGCTCACTTACTGGAGTTTCTTCGGTTTCTTCCTGCCGTTGGTCAGATTTCATAAACATTTCTGACTCATCAAACATAACATCGCTACTCTGGATCAATTTTTCATCCACTGGATCGTATAAAAAGTAGCCATTCGAACAATAACCCATCATGATACATTTCCGAGTACGTGGTGCCATTTTACCATCTTGCTTTGGTTTAGGAACATGAACGTAAGCTGAGGAACCAAATATTCTCATTTTGTTGAAATCCACGGGTCTATCGTACCATAATTCGGCTGGAATATCTCCACGTACACTAGGAGATCGATTCTTCGCATAAACAACGTAACTTACCGCTTAAACCCAAAATTTATCTGAACAACCGCTATCCGATAAAATACAACGCGCTCTCTCGCAAATCGTTCTGTTCATGCGTTCGCTTACACCATTCTGCCGAGGTTTGTAACTTGAGGTATACTCGATAAAAATACCCTTATCTTTACACGCATCTTTAAACTCGTCTGACGTATATTCACCTCCGTTATCGCATCTCAGTTTTCTCGGGTATCTACCGAATTGATTCAAAATCATGGCCATAAATTCCTCATACTTACTCAAAACCTCATCTTTACTCTTCAGAAAATAAATACAAACGAAACGGCTAAAATCATCGATGAACGTTACAAAATACCGATAAACACATTGGTTCTTCAATTTAGTTATTTCACAAACATCAGTATGGATACGAAAATTTACTTTGTTACTTCTAGGAGCAGGATATTTCTGAGGAGAAACGGTTTGTTTTCCATCTACACATTTATTACACAGTTTTACGTCATTTAAATCGATACTCAATCCCAATTTTCCATTCGAGATCAATTTTTGCATCCCATTACAACCCAAATGCGCCAACCTACGATGCCACAACGAATACCTATCTTCTACCGAAGCCACACAAGCAGATTCCGAAAGAGAAAAATCCATTTTGTACAGATCATTTTCTACCTTACCAGAAGCAACTACACTATTTTCGGAAATTTTGATACCATCTGGTTTTACAATCTGTACCTTATTATTACCAAACACAGTTAAAAATCCAGCTTTATCCATTTGACGAACAGAAAATAGGTTCCTACTCAATTCCGGAGCATAATATACCTTATCGAAAATACCCTTGATACCTTTATCAGTTTCTACATTTAACCTCCCTACTTCAATCGCCTGCATAGAAACACCATCTTTAGCTATACCTACACGAATAGGATTCTTAAGACACACTTTATCACCTAATAATTCGTTACTATTTAACATATGAGCAGTTGCTCCACTATCTATAGCACCAGATATCACATTATTACCATTCCATTTAACTACAGTATTATTCACCTGAGTGAGAAAAGAAAATTCCGAATAATTATCCAAAGAACTCAAATTTGCATTAGTTTTAGGTTTCTTACTGTAACAATTTCTACTAAAATGGCCGAATTTACCACAATTATAACATTTAACATCAGTACGATCATCATTATGACGCGAATTACCAGAATAATTACCACGTTGACCACGCCTATCTCAATTGGTATAATTTGAGTTGAAATTAGATCCACGATTGCTGCGATTTTGACTAGAATTACCACCACGATTGTTCCGATATCCACGATTTCCTCTACTGTTACCTCTTCCAGCATCATTTTGGCGAGTTCTTTGACCTCCTCTGGGTAATTCAGGTTGATTAGGATCGGATACGAAAGCCACTTGATTATTGCCATTTGACTGATTTGACACATCACTTTGACCATTTGGGGTAACGGAGCTCTGTGGTTTATCCAACATGATTGATTTATGGTGCTGTAGTATTTGGCCGCCAATTTTATCCCAATCAAGGTCAACAGTTTCGTCTGTAGATTCGATTTGCAGTCTGAGAGCCATGAATTCAACTGGTAATGAACGTAGTAGCTTGATAATGTACACTCTCTTCCCAGTAGGATCACTTAAATCTTTCAATTTATTGGCCAAGGAACGGAAATTCGAAACATATCTCTGAATATCATCACCAAATTTATACTGCATGCTATGGAGCTGGTCACGATAATCTACCACTAGCTGATCACTTTTGAGTTGAAAATTACCTTGTAATGATTGCCACATGTCTTTAGCATGACGTTTGGTTTCTACAATATTGAGCATACTATCATCCAAATTTGAGATTATCAGGTTCATACACTTCACATCTAAAGCTTTCCATTCAGCTGACTGATTTCTGGGTAATGGAACTGGATCAGTGATTAAATCGGATACCTTTTCCATCCTTAGCAAGGATTCCATGCGAAATTTCCAGCTGTCAAAATTCGTACCATTAAATGGTTTAATATTGTATCTACGAAAATCTTCACCCATTTTGGACACCAGGGCACACAAAATACAACAGGTTCGCGAAAAAAACAGCCAAAATAGCTCAAAAATGCCAAAAACGAAATTATTTCACAGGCAAAAATGTGATTGGAATTATTCCATTTTACACACCTACAGAAACGAACCTGGGCCCATAACCTTTGTTAGGTAGAGGCGAGAGAACAAAACGAATACAACTTGATACACAGGCGAACGCTTTTGGAATAGTTTATTGTATAAAATAACAGATAGAAAAAGTTACTCTACGTATGTAGACGTAGATAGAGATAAGCAAAATATACACAGTGTTGCCTAGTTGCACAACAAAGAATTTAAATTTCATTGAAAATACTGGTCACGTAGGGCAATAAAACTAACAAAGGTTGAAGAAATAAATGTAACAAAAGGAATCCGAAAAATACAAAGCCAACGCTTCCCATCACAAAGAAAAACAAAAAAATAAAAGTAAAAAATTCATTTTAAATTTTATCAAAAATTTAGATCATGTAGGGCAATAAAACTGTCAAAAATTGAAAAGACCTTCATATAAAAAATTTATGTCAAGTAGGACAATAAAATTAACAAAGGTTGAATAAATAAATGTAACAATGGGGATCCGAATACAAAGCCGACCGCCTGCCTTGTAAGGAATTTTTGATAAAGATTTTATCTGCCGACCACTGCCTCAAAGGGGCCATGGTCTAAAAATGCCGACCCAGCAGGTGGGATTGGAAGGGTTCAAAGAAAATATTTTATCTGCCGACTCCTTGTTGAGAAATATGATTAAATCGCATCAGAAAAGTTGACCAATCACAAGCCTCCAAATTTTGAGCTCAATTTTCTCGAAAACGGTGAGCTTTTAAGAAAAATTAATAAGAACCAAAGTTGTAGAGCTTGAAATTCCTGACTATCCTTTTGGCCTCCGTTTTTCTCCACGACGCACCATTTTCGAGATATTTTCAGATCGACTTCAAAATTTAATCAGCTCTACTCCTGTACACGTTCTAACCACTGTAAAAATTTCAAGTCGATTGGTCAACTCTAACGTGAGTTATCGCGTCAGGAAAAAAGTCTCAAAAATGAGCTTTAAAGTTGAAAAGCTCAGCTTTCTGTGCACAGAATTGCACCAAAATCTAATCAGCTCTTCTCCAGCATGAACTACACCTACTGTAAAAATTTTAGCCCGATCTGTTCAGTTTAGCGAGAGAAATCGCGTCAGAAAAAAAAGGCTTCAACAAACAAACAAACAAATAAATAAATAAATAAATAAATAAATAAATAAATAAATAAAAAAACCTTATGAACGCAATAGCGGATTCCCGCTAGAGCGGGAAGTCCGCTAAAAATTGAGTATTTAGAAAAAATTTGAGAATTTTAAACAAAATTGAGCATTTCAAACAAAATTGAGTATTTGATTTATAACATTTAGATTTCATTTTCAACATTTTTCGATTTATTTAAACAAAATTGACAATTTTAACCAAAATTGAGAGCTTTGACAAAATTGAGACTTCTAAACAAAAATGAATATTTCAAACAAGATTGAGAATTTTAAAGGAAATTAAACAGATTGAGCAGGAACTGATCATTTAAAAAAGAATTAGAAAATTTTAGGTTTTACCAAAAATTGAAAACCTATTCAGATCTTTGGAGATTGTGAACAAAATTGAGCGATTTCAGCCAAATTGATCATTTTGAGGATATTGAACAGTTTGAGCAAAATCGAGAATTTAAGCAAAATCGATCACTTTGAGAAAAATTGAAAATTTTAGGCAAAATTGAGAAATTTGAGTAAAATCGAGTACATATTTTGTGCAAAATTGAGCATTTTGTGCAAAATTGAACGTTTTGAACAAAATTGAGAATTTTAGGCAAAATCGAGCAATTTGAGTAAAATTGAGTATTTTGGGTATAATTGAACATTTTGTGCAAAATTGGACATTTTGTGCAAAATTGGACATTTTGTGCAAAATTGAACATTTTGGTGCAAAATTGAACATTTTGTGCAAAATTGAGCGTTTTGTGCAAAATTGAACGTTTTGAATAAAATTGAGAATTTTAGGCAAAATCGAGCAATTTGAGTAAAATCGAGTATTTTGAGCAAAATTGAGCATTTTGTGCAAAATTGAGCATTTTGTGCAAAATTGAGCGTTTTGAGAAATATTGATCATTATGAGCAAAATTGATCATTTTGAACAAAATTGATAATTTTGACCAAAATTGAGAGCGTTGACAAACTTTAAACTTCTGAACAAAAATGAAAATTTCAAACAAGATTGAGAATTTTGAATGAAATTAAACATTTTGTGCAGGAACTGGTCATTTAAAAAAAATAGGAAATTCTAAGTTTTACCAAAAATTGAAAACCTATTCAAGTCTTTGAATATTGTGAACGAAATTGAGCGATTTCAGCCAAATTGAGCATTTTGAACAAAATTGAGCATTCAAAGCAAAAACGAGCATTTTGTGCAAAATTGATCTTTTTGAGAAAAATTGATCATTTAAAAAATTGATCATTATGAGCAAAATTGATCATTATGAGCAAAATTGATCATTTTGAGCAGAATTGAGCATTTTGAGCAGAATTGAGCATTTTGAGCAAAATTGATGAACAAAATCGATCATTTTGAACAAAATTGAGCATTTGATTTCTAACATTCCATTTTCAACAATTCGATTAATTTAAACAAAATTGACAATTGTGACCAAAATTGAGAGCTTTGACAAAATTGAGACTTTTGAACAAAAATGAACATTACAAACAAGATTGAGAATTTTGAATGAAATTAAACATTTTCAGCAGGGAAATTTCAAGTTTCACCAATAATTGAAAACCTATTTAGACCTTTGAAGACTGTGAACAAAATTGAGCAATTTTAGCCAAATCGAGCATTTTAAGTGAAATCGAGCATTTTCAGCTAAATCAAGCATTTTGAGCAAAATTGAAGCACTTTGAGCAAAATCATTTAACATTTTAATCGGAATTAAACAATGATACATTTTTTGAAAAAAATGGAACATTTTAAAGATTTTAAACAAAACTGAACTTCTCGATTTTTAACGATTTGATTTCTGACATTCAATTTTCAACACTTGATTTTAAATTTTCGATATTCTCGATTTATTTAAATAAAATTGAGCATTCTGAAAAAACCCGTCGTGCAAATCTTTTGCAACAGTTGCAAAATAAATGTCGAAAAAATGCGATATTTCTGCTAGTTTTGCGACACTTTTGCAATTTGTGACATACCAGTCGCATTTTGTCGCATTCGGTTGCATTTTGTCGCATTCGGTTGCATTTTGTCGCATTTGGTCGCAAAACTACTTTGAACATTGTGTAACAGAATGTGAAATGCGACAGAATGCGATAAACTGCAACCAAATACTTGGGTATCGAAAAAAAATCGTTGGTTGCCAAATTCCATGAAAAATGAAAAAAATTCAACTAGGTAGATAATTAAGTAGGAATTCAAAGCCAATCAGAAGTCAGAACCAATGACAAACGGTTGGTTAACAATATCAACATATTTTTTTCGAACGACTGTTGATGTTATCTATTGAATATAAAAATCGTATTTATGATTGTCCTTTCCACGAGTATGTTTCATAGATTGTTTAAACTCGTGGTCTGCCGAAGATGGTTGCATTCTGTCGCATTTGGTTGCATTCTGTCGCAAATTGTCACGAAATATTTTGCGACAAAAGTGCGACAGAATGCAATTTGTGACATATTGCATTTTGTCGCAAATTGCAAAAAAATTGCACGACGGGAATTGAATAATTTGAACAAAAACTGTTCATCTTAAACAATGAAGCAATTTTTTACAAAGATTGCACATTTAAATTTGAAAATTTTGAGCAAAGGTATTTGATCTTTAACATTTTGACTTTTCATATTCAAATTTTGACATTCTAATTTATTTGAGCAACATTGAGCATTCTAAAAAATTGTGAATTTTGAGCAGAAATTGAACATCTTTGACAATGAAGCATTTTATGCAAAAATTAAAATTTCTAACAAGAATTGAAATAATTTAAGATTTTGAAAATTCTAAGCAACACAAAATTTGATTTTTAACATTTTGATTTGAATAACATTTAAATTTTGATACGCCGATTTATTTGAACAAAATGAAGCATCTAAAAAAATTTAGCATTTTAAACAAAAGCGATAATTTAAGGCGAAATTGAACATTTTAAACAATAAAACCTGAACATTCTGAACGGAAATTGATACCTAATTTTAAATAAAATTGAACAATGGCAAAAATTGAAAATTTTGGGCAAAATTAAACATTTAGTAATTTTTAACATTCTACTTTTCACAATCTATTTTCAACATTTGATCAACTTTTTTCACCTTTTTTACGACCACCGAAAGACATTGCTTTCCAGTTTTCTACTCATTCCAAGGAAGACTGAAAATACCGCAAAGTTCAAAATTCCTTTACTCCATCGTAGTCGAATAGTCGATGCTGTCGAATTTGAAAAAGATGCTTCGAACATCAAATAATCCGCGAGTGAAGCCATCGTACGAGAAGTACCACAGCAAACTCAACCGCTTCGTGGCCTCCGATTCCAAATTTCTCGACAGCTATTAATCACAACCGAGCCCGGGCCAGAACGCAGCGACGGCGAAAATGGTTTGTGGGTCATTTTATTTATGCACTGGCGGTATCCGCGTACACCTAGCTACCTACTTCGCTGTAACATTCCCGCATCTCGATCATTGTTACAGCTCCGGTCTTCTTTCTGCGTCTCAGCATTCTCTTTCATCTCAGTTGAGGTTTTTTTTCGTACGGATTTTTTTTACGAAACGAGTAAAATACTCCGGCAGCCGTCTCGAATCAAATACGCTTCGGCGGCAAGACGAGAAGCAAATGTATGCTCACGACTGCGGTATTGTAAAATAATTGGCGCAACGTTTTAACGCTGGACTAACTTGCAAGATTAGTCGGAATAATCTGCCGCCGACAACGCGACGTGCCGGGTTCAATAATTCCAAAAATTCGCTTAGCTTCGGGACTACTGGAAACAGAAGAAGCAGCGCCGCAGTTGGTCCGTACCTCCGTACACCTACTACAAAGATGGCACCTGATGGCTGCTTTGCAGCGGATTCTTGAAACTCAAAGTTTTGGGAATTCGCGATCGCCAAGGTATCTCCTACTCGTATCTCGATAGTCATTAGATGTCTGCGGCGCGGCGCCGGGCAATCCATCATGGTGGGTTCGCAGCGCCATGCGAAGAGTAGATTCATTATAACGATGTAACGATACTCGTAAGTGTAATGACGAAGACGAGACGGCGTTAATTTTCATTTTCTTTTTACATTATTTCGTAGACGAGGCGAGGTACGTATCCGAGCGCGATTAAATACACTCAAGTCTCAAATACGTACATGAGAATTAATTAACGCGCGAGGCGTTGGTATCCGTCGGAAAACAGCCATATGAGCGAATATGTGAACTAAAACAATAGGAATGGTGGGTGGGAGGTAAAATAACATACTACAATAGGAGCGAAACTTACTTTGCATAGGCTTTTTCCAATAAACCGGGCCAAAACTGATCGGAATGCTGACTCTGCAGAAAAGCCAATTTTCCGGTGACCGTTGGAAGTCGATCGTCCACCAACACTTCGACCCATTCTCCGCACCACCACAATCGAAATCGGAAAACACCCGCGTAGTCGGAATTCGAAAACGTTTGATCGGCCGGCACCACTCTGTAGAATAATCCTTTGGTCAGGTAGAGAACTCCTAAGCACGATACTAGCCATTTATCACCTGAAAATGAAATACAGACATAATTATTGGTGACAGCTTAGAAAGGTAAGGTTTTGAGAGCAAAAAAAAATTCAGTCATCTCTAGAAAATTGCAGACGCAGTTCCTGAATTAAAATTTGGGAGATTATTTTTCTATAAATCAGAGTGTAGATGGAATTACATAGTGACATTTTTGAAGGGGTGTGCTACGATAATGAATAATAATTCAAGTATTCCGTGTCCTCTACTTCTACAACCTAAATCATTCAAAATTTTTGAGTTCCTCAACTTCGCAGAGACTTTTTTTTCCAAAGGAATGAACAAAATTATAATTTTATTCAAAAATCGATTTTTTCAGAAAACGGTAATTTTTACTTAACAAAAATGATAACTTTGATATTTGAAGTTGAATTTCCATGCAAAAAAACGGATCCTACGAAAGAAAAGAACATAAATTATAGAACGTAAAATTTTCTTTCTGTAGAGCTCATGTCCAATTTTTTTCTAGGAAGCAAAGTTTTCAAGATATCTCAGCCAAAATTTTAAAGTTCAACTTTTATCTTTTATTTAAATTTGTATGTACAGTGCCGTGCAAATTAACGTGGACAAGCTGTTTTCGCGCATATGCAGTCACGACTTTAAACACTCGTTACTCCGGCCAAAATCAACGGTTTGGGCTCGTTTTGGTCTCATTCGATTCGTTTAACTCTCTACTACAAATTAAGACCAGAACGACCGCTCAATATTATTTTACTCCGGAGTAATTCGCGATTAAGTTGAAAAAAACGTAAAAATGAGTAATTTCACGGAAATTCGTGTAGTTTTGAACGAAAATAAAATCGAGCGGTCGTTTTCACCTAGTTTTGTAGTAGACAGCCTAACGAATCGAATGAGATCAAAACGAGCCAAAACCGTTCATTTTGACCGGAGGTACACTTGCTAGAAGTTGGAGTAATATACACTAATTAACGTGGACAAGATAGTGAGTTTTTTCACGTTTTTTTCAACTTAATCACGAATTACTCCCGGAGTAAAATAATATTGAGCGGTCATTCTGGTGTTATTTTATAGTAGAGAGTCCAACGAATCGAATGAGACCAAAACGAGCCTAAACCGTTGATTTTGGCCGGAGTAACGAGTGTTTAAAGTCGTGACTGCATATGCACCAAAACAGTTTGTCCACGTTAATTAGCGTATATTACTCCAACTTCTAGCAAGTGTACCTCCGGTCAAAATGAACGGTTTTGGCTCGTTTTGATCTCATTCGATTCGTTAGGCTGTCTACTACAAAACTAGGTGAAAACGACCGCTCGATTTTATTTTCGTTCAAAACTACACGAATTTCCGTAAAACTACTCATTTTCACGTTTTTTTCAACTTAATCGCGAATTACTCCGGAGTAAAATAATATTGAGCGGTCGTTCTGGTCTTATTTTGTAGTAGAGAGTTCAACGAATCGAATGAGACCAAAGCGAGCCCAAACCGTTGATTTTGGCCGGAGTAACGAGTGTTTAAAGTCGCGACTGCATATGCGCCAAAACAGCTTGTCCACGTTAATTTGCACGGCACTGTAAGTACATATCTCAAAACCGAAGCCTTCAAGAAAAAAACTAATTGAACTCTACAGAAACAAAATTTTATGCTCTAGGTACAATTCATGTTCCATTCATATTTTTTTAAAACGCTTGATTTTTCGTAACAAACCACACATTTTCAACATTCCTAGACATTAAATTTCAGACAGCATTTTCTATGTTGACCTGTGTTATTTTCAGAAAATAGGTAATGTGGTATTTTCCGAATTTCGAGAAAATATTCATTTTTGAACAATGATTAAAAAATCCAGGAAATTCGCTAGTAGAGATAGTCAGGTCTCAATCGTAAATCCGCGCGCTATTTCTGTTAAAATTGATTTCATGATTGATTCTTGTTCTGGAAAATAAAACAAAGAAGTTAAACCCGTATGTCCTTTTTCCCCCTCCCCCTTTCCTTAGGGCCCACCTCCCAACATTTCGAAAGTGTGCATCGCCCAATCTATGGGTCGTAATGAAAAATTTTCAAACAAAAGTTGTTCCTCAGCACGTAATCTACATTTTCATTTCTTATCAAAATCCATTTTGAAACAACTCCTGCCTCCCAAATTTGGAAACAAAACATGTTTTTGAGAAAACCTTCAAAATCACATTTTCTTCATTTTAAACGAAACTTTTCGGAGATACGACAAAATTTGTAACCACAAAAAGTATTCAGAATTGAATTTCCTTTTCAATGAGCTTCATCACGACCATATTCATCAACTTTCCCCGACAGAGTAGATCTCTCCCCTTCCTCGTTTTCACAAAAGTTGGACCTACGAACGAAATTTGCTCCAAAATGAATTCCGATAATGAATGAAATTATGCATTAGATATCGAAGAACAAAAATCGTTCAATTTTTTCTTCGTGGGTTCAACTTTTGAGATAAGGGTGAGGGGGAGAGATACACCCTGTCGAAAAAAGATGGCGAAAATGGTCGTGATAGAGCTCATTGGAAAGGAAATTCAATTCTGATTGTGGTTACAAATTTTGCCGTATCTCTGAAACTTTTCGCTTAAAATGAAAAAACCGTGATTTTGAAGTTTTCTGAAAACATTTGTTTTCAAATTTGGGGAGCAGGAGTTGCTCCAAAATGGATTTTGATGAGAAATGAAAATATACATTAGGTGCTGAGGAACAACGTTGGTTTGAAAAAATTTTCATTTTGACCCATGGATAAGGCAATACACGCGTTTGAAATGTTGGGGGTGGACCCTGGGGAAAGGGGGAAGGGGGAGGGGGCATACGGGCTTACTTTCTTTATTTTATTGCCCAGAACAAGAATCAATCATAAAATCAATTTTAACAGGATTTTCGCGCGGAAACCTTTTTTTGTACGATTGAGACCTGATTAAGAGTCACTCATTCGCAGGATTTTTGTCCATTTCCCTCAAAAATACCATTTCTTAAAAGTACAAGTAAAAAAATTCAGGAAAAACTCCAACGCATTTTCATCTATTTTAGTGTTTTGGTCTACCCTAACCCATCAAAGATTTTTTGGCTCAATTTTTGAAAACACATCTTCTCAAATACTGAACGACTCTGGCGAATTTCCTAGATTTTTAAACCATTGCATTGTTCAAAAATTACCATTTTTCAAATGTATAAGTACCAAAATCCGGAAAATTATCATTTTATGGTGAAAATTCCCACTTTCTGAATGAAAAATTATTATTGGGGCGTTCATTTTAAGTAAAACTCTTCATTTTTTCGATTTTTAACCACGTACTGCCCTCAAAAATGAGTATTTTTTAATGAAAACGAAGCTGAATGCATTCTATCAACTGATGCATGGATCGCTGCCGAATAATGAGCGACCCATTTCCTACTATATATAATGAAGAGTTTCAACGGGAAAAAATTGAATTTTCGATTTCGATAATCGATTCTTCAATTTTAATTTTTCGATTTCGATAATCGATTTTTCAATTTCGATTTTTCGATTTCGATAATCGACCTTTATATTTTGTGAGGGTTCGTAAAAGAATTCGGGAACTCTCGGAAAAGTTCAACCGTTTTCGGGATGTTTTCGGAGCTGTTCGGCAATTTCCGTGTGATATCCGGATATTTGGATATTTATCCAAATAAATAATATTTGGTATTTGGATATCCGGATATTTGTTGAACACTAATTGGACTACAATTACATGATACGTTTTTATAAATTTTTAATCAATACATAAATTTTGAAAGTTTATCAAACCCCCAAAAAATTATTCAACCCTTCAATACGAATGAGACTGAAACCACTCACGTGTAAATCCAATAATTATCTTTGAGGCATAGGTCTATGGACCTAGCCCACTCAAGTCCCTGTGATTTTTTTTCAAGAAAAGGGTGTTTAATCGATTCTCCAAACACATAAACATTTTCCCAATAATCAGACAGTTCTCTACAAAGGATGCTATTTTCCACAATGTGAAGATTTTCCTAAATATTGTACTCTCACATTTCTGAATCAGTGAAATTAATCAAAAATCACTGAAAAACAGTCAAAATTGCAGCACAGTAATAAATCAGTGAACATTTTTTCACTGAAAGGAAGTCAGTGAAAGAAAATCACTGGAAATCAGTGAAAATTCACTGAAAACTTAGTAATATTTATGAAATTAACTTAAAAATCTGTGAAATTCTGTGAAATGCTTTGAATTATCAGTAAAAAATCGCTTGATTTTTCCTGGGGTGCAATTCTGACTGTTTATCAGTGATCTTTCACTGATTCGGAATGAGAGTATAATTCTGTAAAGGGTACTATTCTCCATAACTTTCTGTAAACTCTAACTCGGCTTGAAACCGGCTCCAATCGATTCGGGAGACCAAAAATAGGGTGTAGACAAAGATTCAGCTTTTCATCTTGATTCAATTAGATCAAATTCGAATATTCAGCACTTGAGTAGGATCATGGGATGATTCTAGATTTTCAAAAAATTTACCAAAATCTAAAAAATGAACTTTGATTATTTGAAATTTTGGAATGAGGAGGGGCTATTTTTGGATGTACTTCCAATGTATTTTTGTTTCCGTCCAAAATTTTACTCCTGGTTGGAATACTTTCTTGTTGGAGGAAAATTAAATCTAACATAAAGTCTCAAATTTTCAAAAAATATCAATTTTCTAACAATTTTTTCGCTACCATTTATAACTATACACTATCTAGTTATATTTCAACCCAGTTATGAAGCATCCTACTTTATTTTTGAAAAATAAATAGGTAATCAGATATCTATATCCCGGAATTGAAGTAGCAAAAGCAAATCTTTTCAGACCAAGAATTCTTGTTTTCAAAATGATAATCCTCATAAAATTAAATTCAAGAGTGAAGGAAAAACTAATTTTTTCCTGCAAATTTGCATTTTTCAAGGATTTAGAGATTTTGAGCACATTTGACATTTACTAGGTAATCAAATTATAGGTACAAATTTCCGAAAATTAAATAATGAAGAAATCCGTTGAAATCTTCCCACTTCTTTTAAGGTCAATTGAGAGTATTTCTCACGTTACTATTCCGACTACAAATATTCGTCTGCTGGCCACTCTTTACCTAACGTGTTTGTACGTCTGTTCCTTCACACTGCTCACTCTTCGTACGAGCAATTCGCAAACGGCGGAGCAATTAGCGCGCGTTAAATGAGTATTAGCGAACCGTGCGATATAGCGGATTTTGCATTTTCATGTATAGCAGACGATTTTCAGTTACAAAGCCCACACGCCAACCGATGCTTCGGTTATACTTTCGTTTTTCGTTTCTCATTACAATATACCTGCCAGCTGCTCATGCTGCCGATGCCGCAGCCAACGATGCGATATTACCTCAAGTTGCGATAATTGTCCGAAATATACCTCGATTTTCCTTTCTCCGGTACACATTACACAAACAATGACTTTTTTGTTTCGTCTCTAGGACTGGAAACTGTAAGGCATAAAATAAATATAATAGATCCTGAAACCTGCGCAGCTGTCTCTGCTTCGACATAAGGTAGGTAGCTAGGTACCTCTACCTATACCTATACGTAGAAAACGTTAGCCACGACTCGACGCAGCAATACCAATCTATGGAAGTACAGAGACAGACGTAGAGAAAAGTATAGATACGAGTACACGCAGAACGTATTCGAAGAGAAAGAACTGATCCGTCGACAAGGCGGAAATTCCGCAACGATGACACGGATTAAATTTGAGAAATACGAAAACAAAAACAAAAATGAAAAGTACCTAGGCGAGAGAAAATCGCGGTCATAGAGCAGCAGGCGAAATAAATAACGTAAAGTCTCATCGTGTTTATCGTTTCGAGTTGCGGAACGAAGTTATATACCATAGTACATAGCTATAGCTATTGGGATTTTCACGGTTGGAAAAGCACGTAGGTAGGTATATAACAACGATACGCGGATTCGTTGCTCTGTTTATAGTTTTATTACGCGTGTAGAATCGATTATCAATTCATCAACGTAATGTCACTTTCCCTCGATTGAGATTTTTCCTACTTCTAGCTGCCTTGTTCGTCGAAATGACGCGGTAAGTTGAGTCGAGTTCGTAGATTGGCTCACAGTCACGTCTAGAGTCGAGAAATAGACCGTACATAGTTTCTAGGTATATTTTAGGGTTTGGGAAATGATCGATCAGATGATCAGAGTTGCCTTATGGCAATTCCCAGGGAAATACATGATCAGTTGATCAGATTTGAGGGAGAAGATCATAGTGGAAAATTGGCCGCATCTAATTTTATCTGCTCAGATTGTAATATGATCAGGTGTCCTCAGATGTAATCAAATGAGCCAAAGACAATTTTTTCCATGGATTGGCCAGCTCAATTTGCTCATACCCAAAGCCAGCGAAGTAAATTTTTCTCACGTATGGCATACAAAAAAAAATTAAAAGCAGGTACAGAAATGATGAAATTTACATGCACCCCCCCCCGAGTTCTAACTGCCCCTTTTCAAGATTTAGAAAATAATAATTTTTACTTCAGATCTAATACCTATGGGTAGGTTACTTACTGTTATTGACAAAAAGAAGAGAAAAACAATTTATTCGCAAACCCAATTTAAAAATGGCCTCTGAGAAGAAATTGATCATTTGAAAAAGAATTCAGAATTTTTACCAAAAATTGAATACAGATTCAGATCAAGAATTGAAGATTTTGAGCAAAATTGAAGATTCAATTTTTGATAGGTACCTATAATATGACAATCGTTTTCCAACGTTTGATTTTCAATTTTCAACGTCCCAATTTATTTGAAAAAATTGAGCATTTTTAACAAAAGTGACCATTTTGAAATAAAATTGAGCATTTCGAACAAAATTGAGCATATCGAACGAAATTGGGCATTTTGAACAAAACTAAACATTTTGAACATTTGGAACCAAACTTGGAATTTCGCGAAAAATTGAACATTTTGAGCAGAAATTGATCATTTAAAAAAGAATTAAGAATTTTTACCAAAAATTGAATATCTATTTAGATTAAGAATTGAAGATTTTGAGCAGAATTGAAGATTCAATTTTTGATACCTATAATATGACAATCGTTTTCCAACGTTTAATTTTCAATTTTCAACGTCCCAATTTATTTGAAAAAAATTGAGCATTCTGAACAAAAGTGAGCATTTCGAAACAAAATTGAGCATTTCGAACAAAATTGAACATTTCGAACAAAATTGAGCATATCGAACGAAATTGGACATTTTGAACATTTGGAACCAAACTTGGAATTTTGCGAAAAATTGAACATTTTGAGCAGAGTTGACGATTTAATTTTTGATTTATAACAATCGATTTCTAAATTTCAACATTTGATCTTCAGTTTTCAACATTCCAATTTATTTGAAAAAAATTTAGCATTTTGAATCAAACTTGGAATTCCGCGGAAAATTAAACATTTTGATCGTAAATTAATCACCTTAAACTTTACAAACGAGAATATTGTAGATTTTAAACATTTTGAGCAAAACTGTATATCTATTTTGATCTTTAACATTTTGATTTTTCACATTCAAATTTCGACATTTTGATTTATCTGAGCGAAATTGAGCATTCTTTGAGCTGAGAAAATCCATCTTGTTTGGAAAATTTCAGTTTTTTTGCCCTTGTTGCTCCTTCATTAGGGGGATTTCTGTGTGTACGTACTATCTTTTCGTAATATAAAAATGGGAGAAACTTTGGAAAATTTGAATATGAAACTTGGAAGAAAATTGATTGATCTTAAAAAATGAAGTTTTTAAAATTTCGCTCAATTTTTTAGCGTTATTTTGATAGATTATTTAGAGTCAGACCAAGGCTCCCTTCAATGGTGGCAAAATTACACTAAAAATCAAAAAATTAGGTTCAAGTATGAAATTTTTCGAAAATGATGATCTTTATATTCGTAATTAAGTAAAAAACTGGGGGAAATTAAGCTTTCTGTCAAAAAAGTCAGGAAAAATTCCATTACGGTAGAATTTTTTTGATTTTTTGGTCCCAGAGAATATCATTTTTGCATTGAAGACATAAGCGCACCCAGAAATTATTCAAGGGAGGGGCTCGGAATTCGGAAAAAAATAAGATGGGGATGAAATTTCAATGAAAAAATCCAGTAACTTGTTATTTCGGTGGCGCTGGCGTAGTCAGGGTATTTTCAGTAAGTTGATAATTCACAAACTGATTCGAGCCAAGTAAAATTAAAAAATTACGGGATTTCAGTTATTTTTCACCGATTTCAAAATTATTGATTTTTTCTGAAAAACTGAGAATTGATTAAGAAATCAGTGATTTTTGACTGAAAGATTAGTGAAAAATCATTCATTTTTAAAATAGAAGGATTATCTACAAGTAGCCCGAGCAAAGCGAAGGCGAACATATTTTTTTTGAAAACTCATGTTTCAATAGCAGAAAAATTCACTTTTTTCACATTTTTGTAATAAAAAAATCTCCTGACCGATCTGGGGGGGGGGGAGGGGGGCCTCAAACTCCCTGAGTTCCCCTGGATCCGCTCATAATTGAAGAAAAGGAAGAAAAAATTAAAAATTGAGGTACTGTAACTCGTAAAATTACATGGTAATTGACAATCATCGTTCTAAAAAAATGTATTTCTGTGTAAATAAATGATTGAAATTTAAAAAATGATTTTTTTCTCATTTTCCTACGAGTTGCATTGTTACACACGAATTTTCCCAATACAAAAAACGCCGGTTATGCTCATTTTTGATCACTGATCAGATCTGATTAGATCTCCTCACCTCAAAAGCAGCCAATCTTCAAATTTGATAATTTTCCCCTGAGTTGAACCGAATTCTAAAAAAGTCTCAATATTCGGGGGTTGAAAGTTGCACGAAGATGGATAGGTACGTATACGTATACGTACACGTAGGCAATAACTAAGTCAACGGATTTGAAATTATGACCAATTTGAGAGAGGAGACATCGCAGAAGAGCACTCAGCGGTCAACAATTTACAAACGGGATGCCTGTTATCAATTAAACGACCGACTAGAATTTGCCATGTTGAAAAAAAAAAGTTAGAAAGTGGTCTATTAAACACCTGCGAGCGAATAAAGCTACCGATCGGAGCGTAACAAGTACCTAGACCTACGTCGGAAATAGGTATATGTATCTAATCTACCTACAATAAGGTGCACATCTAGTTACATCCTCGCGTCAACAGCTCAACACAATACATTGTATAAAAATGAACAGAGGCACACGTCAACAGGAATTTCCTCATGTATTCTACTCGTAAACATAGCCCCTGCAGATTGCAGTTCGCGCGTATGGCATGGCGTACCTACTCTGATCGTAAGTATCCACAGCTGGACCTGGAGCAAGCCAGCAAGAGGACAGGACGAAGACTATGGGCAGAGGCACACACAACTTTACAACAAATACACCGTAAGCTGTTAAACCTCTAAACACATCGTTCTCCGGTCGCGTCGCGTCGTCGTTCGACATCGACACACAGGCCTAGTGAAAGTATTACTGGAAAATCTCGCCTCATTATATCGGACAGCTATCCACAATAAACAACAACAGCGTTAAGAGTAATATTCTCTTTCTCAACATTTAATGTTGTACGTCGCGCTGCCCCGCCGACGCCGTCGTAGCGTTAATTTAATCTGTGTTTATCTACACGCGGAGTCGCGGACACACACATTATACTATACCTATACCTATAAGAATATAAGTATCTGAAACTCACACAAGCAGACAGATACGAGCACCTTCCTACCTTCATTGCATGGTGTACATTCTAGATACGCGTACAAACACGTTATTATGGTAAGAGTAGATGTCATGGTACCGTTAATAGCTTCGATATTAATTAAATTATACACCAACCTTGGAAAATTTCGTCTAAATTCGAAACCAAAAATCAATTCAATTACTCATTAGAGGATGAACGGAGAAGCAAACACGTTAAGGGTCATTTTTATCACTTTTCAGCCAAATTTTGACCCTCCGTCTACCAATTTCACTTACAGATTTTGGCCACCACTTAATCTCATTAGGGGTTGGGTAGAAAATGATAGATCAATGACAGAAATGGAAAAGGCAAATAAATTTAGACAAGAAGAAGTTTTGAGGAGGTCGTGTCAAAAAAAAATGCGTCCACTCGTTCACTTTAGTTTAGGTAAATTTTAGACAAAAACAACATTTTTGGCCAGCAAAGCTTTTATTGCGGAAAACTGTCGAGAGAGGTCCCCTGAGTAATCCCTGAGAGTTACCTCCCCCAGACCCCTTGCCAATTTTTTTTATGGGGGTTCCATCCCTCCAAGCTGTTTTTCGATTCTATCTCATTTGGATTTGATTTTGCGGTGAAAATAGTTCAGTACTTTTTTGTTCTACAGTCAAATTCCAACATTTTTTGTGGGAACAATACAACCATGAACAAAGGAGATAGACCCTCTTCCTCCTCCTATGTGTCCACCCCATCTCACCCCTCAATCATATTGCCACTACTAAATTAAACAAATGGGTAAGGTGGGGAGGGTACAGAGGAAGGGGAGTGGGTCAAGTGAGTATTAATACCATCAATTTACATAATACTACTATTTCAAATGATGGTATTCTCCCCATTACTCCTTCTTTCAGCAGTTTCAGCACTCTCTATCTCCTCTGCTAATGGTCGTGCAAAAAAGTTTTTCATACAAAAAATATTGGAAATTGACTGTAGAACAAAAAAGTACTGAAATATTTTTACCGCAAAATCAAATCCAAATGAGATAGAAGCGAAAAACTGTTTTTTAGGAGGGGGAACTCCCATAAAAAATTAACAAGGAGTCTGGGAGGTGGTAACTTTTAGGGATTACTCAGGGGACCTCTCTTGACAGTTTTCCGCAATAAAAGCTTTGCTGGCCAAAAATGTTGTTCTGGCATGGATATGTCTTTAGGCCTGGGGGTAAAATTTTGAAATTATTGTTACGTAACGCTGGAGGTGTAATGTAACATAACGTTTTTAGGTCCAGACATAATGACATTATGTTAGACTTGAAAAACTTGAAAAAAATCTATTTCAAATGAGGAAATGATGATGTTGAAAAGTCGGTCAGAAAGTCTGTCGAAAATTAGGTCAAAAAGATAGTTGGAAATCAGAAAGGTAGTCTGAAAGCTGATCAAAAAGTTGAGAGAGTCGGAAAGTTAGTTGGTAATTTGATCGGAAAGTCGATCGGAAAGTCAGACATAATGACATTATGTTAGACTTGAAAAGCTTGGAAAAAATCTATTTCAGATGAGGAAATGATATATTATATTAGGTAGTTCACGTTATATTTTGACATGATATGTCTTTAGGACTGGGAGGTAAAATTTGAAAAGTGTAACATAACCCTGGAGGTGTAACTTAACATAATGAAACGTTTTTGGATTAAGACATAATGACATTATGTAAGACTTGAAGAAACTTGAAATTAATGATGATATTATGTTATATTTAGTCAGGAAGTTGGTCAAAAAGTCAATCGAAAAGTAGATCGAAAAGTTGGTCAAAGAATCGGTGGAAAAGTTGGTTGAAAAGATAGTTGGAAATCAGAGAGATAGTTGCGAAGTTGATCAGAAAGTTTAGAGAGTCAGAAAGTTGGTTGGTAGTTTGATCAGAAATTTGGTAGAAACGGATTGGAAATCAAATCGGAAATCGGATTGGAAATCAAATTGGAAATCGAATCAGAAATCGAATCGGAAATCGAATCGGAAATCGAATCGGAAATCGAATCGGAAATTGAATTGGAAATCAAATCGGAAATTGAATTGGAAATCGAAGAATCGGAAACGAATCGGAAATCGAAGAATCGGAAATCGAAGAATCGGAAATCGAAGAATCGGAAATTGAAGAATCGGAAATCGAAGAATCGGAAATCAAAGAATCGGAAATCGAAGAATCGGAAATCGAAGAATCAGAAACGAATCGGAAATCGAATCGGAAATCGAATCAGAAATCGAATCGGAAATCAAATTGAAAATCGAATCGGAAATCGAATCAGAAATTGAAGAATCGGAAATTGAAGAATCGGAAATCGAAGAATCGGAAACGAATCGGAAACAAATCGGAAATTGAATCTGAAATTGAATCGGAAATCAATCGGAAATTGAATCGGAAATTGAATCAGAAATCGAAGAATCGGAAACGAATCGGAAATCAAATCGGAAATCAAACATATTTGTAGTTCAGATGATATTGAAATGGATACTTAAATTTAAATTTTTGTAAACTAATGATTAAAAAAAAAATTGTTATTTTTTATCAAGTTACTACATTTGTACATGTTAGACCATAAAAATTTTAGTATTAATTATCGATCATGCTATATATGTATAATATAAAAACGTATCAAATCGAAGTCATATTATCTCAACTACACAATAACCATATTTTGACATAGGTATCCATGTTCTAAGATTTTTGCTTTAAAGCAAAAAACACTTAAATTTTTTTGTTTTATTTGTCTACACTAGGTATGTATTTCTGAATCAGTGAAATTTATCAAAAATCACTGAAAAACGGTAAGACTTGCAGCACAATAATAAATAAGTGAAAATTTTTTCACTAAAACGAAGTCAGTGAAAATTCACTGAAAAATCTGTGAAATTTTAAAAATAATCAGTGAAAAATCGCTTTTCACTGATTTTTCCTGTGCCGCAATTCTGATTATTTATCAGTGATTTTTCACTGATTCCAAATGAGAAAGCATATTCGAACTCAGCACCCCGGAAACCTAACAAACGATATGACAAATTGATATTTTCAAGTGCAAAAATTCAAACCTGGGGAGGAGATGAAGACGGTGGTACAGAGGCGTCGTCAAGGAGGGCTGGAGGGACCAGCCCCCCCCCCCCCGACAAAAGTTCTGGCTCCCGCTTGCCACCCACCCCCCAAAAAAATTTATGTTATATTTATAAATTTACATTACGCTTACGTCAGATAGGGATTTTCAAAGCATTAAAACACGGAAAAATGTCTTTCTAGGGCATTAAAAATTCAATTTTTTCAAAGCTTCGCTCAGGCATTAACAAAATTACAATTCTATGATCTACCTGAGACAAAAGTGCGGAAGAAAGCTCCCTTTTTACCCCCTCCCCATTTTTAGCAGGTGAAAAAAGTCAGTCCCTCTTTTCCACTTCGAAAAAGCAAAAAAAGTTGTCCAACACACGGCCCCTTTTGCCCCTCCCCCCATTTTCGATTCTGACGACGCCACTGCGGTGACAGAAGGCCGATAACGAGAAATAATTCAATTTTTCGAACCTGCATGGCACCACCGAAAATATAACAAACGACATGCCATTCAGGTTTTTAGATTACATACTTCATTTTTGGGCCCAAATTCGAATTCCAAATGAAAGGAGAATGGACGAGTCAAATTTCAAAAACCAAGTCAGCATTAGAATTTAACGTCTCAAAAAAAGTAATAAAAAATTCTCCATAGGAGTTTTCAATTTGACGAAAATTTCGTGACGTCCTGACCCCCTTCCCGTTCATAGAACCCAGAATGAAAATCAGTGATCGTGACTGGAGAATAATCTAGTAAAGTGGATTCAATGTATTTTTTTACAAATTTTGTAAGGAAGCCTATGAAGCTTTTTGCTCAACGATCAATTTTGAACAATTTTATGAATACTTCTTAATCTATTTGGGACGAACATTTTAAGGGCAAGGCAAACAAATAAATTGTGAGTATTACCACTCATGAAAAATATAAAGGTTTCACATTTGATTATCTTTACAGGAAATCGCTGAAGTGAAAAAAAGGTCTCTTATAGCGATTGGGGAGGAAATTATGGTGGTTCGGAGTTAAAAATTTTAAACAAATTCGACAGAACAAAAGTCAAATCTAAATTTTTTTCCTTGTAAGTTTCTTTTTATTCTTTCGGTCGGCCAATTAACGTAAGGTTTTTCTTATTTTTCAGATGGCAAAAAAAATAACGAGGACTTCTCTTCGCTTATTTACAATGAGCTCAAAACCTGTATTCAAGAAAAAAAACCAAATGTCAATAAATTTTTCATTTCAAAATTTTGAAGAAATACGTTAAAGTATTGTGAGCTGAATTTCTTTCAGAAGAATGCAATCAAAATTTGCAACTTCATATCATTTTTTTTGCCCTTCAAGTCTAGAAAGAGATGTATGATCCCCCCCTCCCCCCTGTTTTAGGTGAACATATGTACTCGAGCGACGCGAGGGCCAAGATTTAAAAAAATTAAATTATGAATAATTTTCTCCTCGTGGCTAAAATAAAGAAAAATATTATTGGAAATTTCTGGGATTTTTTATGACTTTCATGAACTTGTAAACTCTGTGATTTTTCAATACTCGACAGTTTAATATTTTTTACAAAAATGACAATGAAAATTTCAAAATACTCTCAAATTTCTTCATGATTTCTCCAGATTGAAGAGATTTTTGACTTTTCCAGAGTTTTTCAAGTTTTTCAAAAAGTGATAACCATGATCAATGCAATAAAAATTCAATTTTTTGTTTTATTTTTACTTTAACAATTAGGTAATAAATTTTTTAAAAAATAATGAGAAATGTTTTTCAGTTTCTGAACTATTTTGTGAATTGCAAGGCCTTTTCATTGCTTTGATCATCCTACCACTTGCAAGACATGTTGTGACACCTCGTGAAATTATCTAACGGGATGAACTTTCAAGTTTAGGTATTTCAGTTGGACTGAAGATCTCAAGAATTACAGATCACACAATTAATGGAAGTTTCATTTTTTTCATCTCATTGAATTCAGATTTACCTAAGCCAAACAAAATACTGATCAACTTGTCCTCTCTCGCTAGTTGCATTCTTAGCCCAAAAATTTGCAAAACTGACGACCTCCTAAGAAAAAATTAGAGTTTTGAGTCAAAAAAACTCCAACGAGGATGAAATTTTTCAATTTTCATCCACCCTCCCCCCTCCTTTTGTTTTTTCTCGATGGATTCGCGAAACCACCGAAATTAACGAGACAAATTATTCACACTACGGTACCTAATAAATATCGTATTTATTTTAATTAACCGCAACACTCACCCATTTTTCCAGCACTGACGTCGAACTGAGCCGGCGCGTCGTGTACAAATACCGGACGTGCGCATAGTTCCTGAAAATGAGAATACGCGTAATTAAGCAATTTACAATTTAATCGGATTTTATTGCAGCTGTAAAACTTTCGATTAGCGCTTAATTAATCAGCTTATTAAAATCGCCTCGCTCGCCGGGCTCGCGATGTGCGGCCGCTGATTGTTCTCCTTCTCGTTATGTAAAATTTGTTTTCTTAAATAAAAACGAAATTATTTTCGCCGTTAAACCTGCGCGATAACGTGGTAATTACGTAACTAACTACACAATACGTGCAATGTTTTCTTTTCAATCGGTTTTAATCTGCGATTATGTTTTTATTACCAAAAGTTACAGCACTACGTACTTTGGGTCTTTTCCAAGTGAACTGAAATGGAGGTTTTTGATGGTAGAATACTGACGATTGCGTAGCTGGGAAATCTGGATCTTCCCAAAGTTCGCCTTTTTTCAGACAGGCACGTTTTATTCTATCAAAGTCCGTCATTCAGTTTTCATTCGATGATCTCTGTAACAATCAGACAATGGAGAATTGGTCAGCGATATTCGTATAGATAATTAAGGTATTAAACGTAGGATGTAGATAGATGGCTAAATACCTAGTCGTTGATGTACCAATGCCAACGACACTAACGCTATATAAAATTCAATTAGGTAGGTATAACTTTTTTCAAAATTATACAGATAAATATCACGTCATCAGCTCAATATGACGAAACAATCTAGTCATATAATTATACATAGGTAATAGGTATACATTCGTCATTATATCTACGGAACGTAGTTCCATGAACAACTATAAAATCTTCAGATGTCAAAGAACATGAATTCTACTTTGATAGGAAGTCGCCTCTATCAACAAATAGGTATTTAGATTGTTGCTATCTTCAAACAAAATGCCTTTATGGAAAATTTTCTTTTCGAACGGAAAAATCTGAAGAACTGCGATGTTTACAAGACATAACTTTGCTTACTCTGCAACTGTAAATTTTTACTTTGACCTCTTTGGATCCACCAGAATCAGATAATTTTTGGCAACTTTCCACTTCAAATCATTAAATTACGATCGGTTTAAACGGGAGGGGGTAAGGAGGGTGACTCTCTAATCATGACAAAATCGTAGTTTAAGAATATTTAATTTCGAATTGAAAAAAATTGTACTTGGAAGCAGAAAAACAAAAAATTTCATTTCAAATGGAAATTTCTGATTTTAAGTCCCTTCGATATGCCAACTTACGAACGTCTTTTCGTCAAATTTTCGAGAAAACGAAAATGGCAGTGGCGTCGTCAGAATCGAAAATTGGGGGGCACAAAAGGGGCCGTGTGTTGGACAACTTTTTTTTGCTTTTTCGAAATGGAAAAGATGGAAGGGAGGGGAGAGAGGGACTGACTTTTTTCACCTGCTAAAAATGGGGAGGGGATGAAAAGGGAGCCTTCTTCTGCCCTTTCGTCTCAGATAGATCATAGAATTGTAATTTTATTCATGCCCGAGCGAAGCGAGGACGAAACTTTGAAAAAAATTGGATTTTTAATGCCCTAAAATAACATTTTTTCATGTTTTAATACTTTGAAAATCCTATCTGATGTAAGTGTAATGTAAATTTATAAATACAACATAAGTTGGGGGGGGGGGGGGTCAAGCGGGGCCAGGATTTTTTTCGGGGGGCTGCCCCCCCTGACGACGCCTCTGAATCAGTCAGTCCCACGCGAAAGTTCGAAGTAGATATTTGTAAATAAATGGGATTTTTTTGAGGAGGGGCCAAAAAAGGGTCGGGATTTTTCGGGGGCAGGCCCCCTGGCCCCTCCCCCTTAGCGACGCCACTGAAAAATGGTCAAATTTTGCACTTCTCCAATTCTAGTTCAAATGTTATTTTTCGTACTTATTTATCAAAATTTTCTCGAGGGTCAATAATATAGGATGTCTGTACTAGATGGACTGTTTGAATTTTCACGGCTTTTTCATAACACTTTTTTCATGACTTTTTTTTGTTCTTTTAATGGTCCCTAATATTATGAAAAAACAATTTGAAAATTTGTCAAGAATAAATACGCGGAACACTAATAATGAACAATTTTCTGCAACGCTTAGATGGAGGAAAAATTCTTTCACCTCAATGAACCCAGTTTAGGACAAAACGAAGTAAGAATCAGCTTGTCACCTCTCGTCAATGAAAAAGTTATTGTCTTGGCCGAAAAATTTGTAAAACTGAAGACCTTTTTAAAAAAATTGGACTTTTGAGTAAAAAAAAATTCCTACGAGGTTGAAATTTTTCAAAAGTTTAATAACTGGTAGACATTCTGACACAAGAATTGGTTAGGTATTTCAATTTCTCGAATTGATACTGATTTCAACCATGCAGAACCGGCGAGAGCGAGTGCGGGTCCTGGTGCAAAATTTTTTAAACCCTATTTTACCGGTTGATCATAGTTGCACGGGACGTGAGGGCCAAGTTTTTTTTCACAATTTAGGACCTTCTGAACACGATAGGATGTGTGGTTCAAAACGGGAGAAGGTAGAGGGTCAAGAAGCATTTATGACCTTCTACCCCCTCTCATGGTTCACCAAACCCCTTCCTTCTGAACTCTCTATCTCCTCTACTAATGGTCGTATAAAAAAAAATTCATACAAAAAATGTTGGAAATTGAGTGTAGAACAAAACAGTACTGACAAGGGAGCTACCCGAAGTCGGACACGCGGAATGAAAAAATTTTTTCACAGGCTTGTAGAGCATCATCAAATACTTCCACAACCAAAATTTCAGCCCCTAAAGTTGATATAGGGGGGAGCTATGGGGGTTTTAATTTCGAAAAATCGCCTAATACACCGAAAAATTACAAAAATCTAAATATGTAACTCGCGTTCTTTTGGCGTTTAGGAGATAGGTTTTATACCAGGAAGGCCATCTGAAGATGGAATAGTCACCTAGATTCGAGTTTAACATCGGGGGGGGGGAGTCCCACTCATACCTTTTATGCGTCATGTAGAAAAATTGTAATAACGACCAATGTATGAGTGAAAATCCCCCCCCCCCCCCCGATGTTACACGAGAACCTAGGCGACTATCCCGCGTAATTGGCTTACTTATTGCAGGGGCAAAACTTGAAAACTTTCCAATTTAATTTTTTCTTGATTCTTATGACTCAGAGTGTGATTATCTTCATTTTTTTGTCCAATTTAAAACAAAAATTTTCCGAAAAAGTAATCACTGATCACTTCTAAAAAAAGATTGATCGTCTTCAGATGGCCTATACCGAGGGCAGTTCGTGGTATAAAATCCATCTCCTAAACGCCATAAGAACGCGAGTTATTTAGATTTTTGTAATGTTTCGGTGTATTAGGCGATTTCTCGAAATTCAAACTCTCATAGCTCCCCTCCCCCCATATCAACTTTAGGGGCTGAAATTTTGTTGTGGAAGTATTTGGTGATGCTCTACAAGCCTGTGAAAAAAATTTTCCATTCCGCGTGTCCGACTTCGGGTAGCTCCCTTGTGAGCTATTTTTATCCTAAAATCAACTCCTGAAGAGATAATGTGAAAAAACAGTTTTTTGCGTGGAGGGGGGAGGGGGAGGGGGTCTAAAAAAGTTAGCCTAAAGTCTGCGGGGTGGCAATTCTTCGGAGTTATTCAGGGGACCACTCTCAACAATTTTCTGAGATAAAAGCTTTGCTAGACACAGATGTTCTTTTTTCTAATTTGCCTCCACTGTTCTCTAAAAAATCAATTTTTTCATCACCTTCAACCTACTACCTCTCCCCTCCCCCTTGAAAAATTTATTCACATTGAGATTTTTTCAGCATTTTCCAAAATGTTTGAAAATTTACCTGTTTTTAAATTTTTTGCCAAGCTGATGAACTTTTGGGCGTTGGTCGAAGGGTTATTCCATACTAAAACAGACCAAAAATGAAGTCGGATTTTCTGATTTCGCTCAATTTTTTTTACGAGTTCCCCTTGGTGGTCTAATCACAAAACCACAAAACCACGATCATTTCTTTTCTAACCCTCAAGGGGACGGGGAGGCGAACCTTAAAATTTTATGATTTTGCTATTTTTTACCCAAATTACCCAACTTTGAAGGTTCATATGTATCTCGAGATAAGTTGTACTTGAGGAAAAACTGTTTACGGGGTCGAAAAGATAATTAATAGGAGATTCAAAAACGGTAATCACATTTTGAAAAGTTCAAAATTGAACTTTGGCGATGAAAGTTCAACTTTTATGACAAGAACAAAATATGAAAGCTACCATTTAAAAATCTAAAAAAATTACAGTAAGTAGCCCTTTTCACCCTTTTTTCAACCAACAAATTTTTAAAATGGGATCTCTGGACTCCTGGGAGGTACAGGGGTCCACAATTTTGACCAAACTTCAAAAAATCGAAAAATAACGTGTGATCTGTCGTTTGTTAGGTTTTTGAAGGCGCTGAGTCCGAAAATTTGATTATTTTTTGGATTTGACCCCCGTAATTTTATGAAATATTCAATCCCATATTGATCACCGATGACTGGGGGAAGTGGTCAGTTGGAGCACGAGGAAGGGGTCAAATCAAAAAGTTAGTCGATATTCGTATTCTACGCCCTCAAATTAGTTAGAATCGATATGCCGCACGATATTTTCGTTCCAACATAGTTTTTCCCAAAATTGGAGAGCTAGAGGGGCACTAAAGGGTCAAATCCAAAAAATAAGCAAATTTTCGGATTCGGCGCTCTCAAAAACCTAACAAACGACAGGTCACACGTTATTTATCTTTTTTTTGAATTTTGACCCTATCAAGGAGGCTAATAGGGGTTTCAGGGAGGTCGAATTAAAAAACTGAGTACATATTCGAAATCAGCGCGTTCGAATTAGTAGTAATCGTTGTGTTAGTTTACTTTTTCGATTTTTTTGACTTTTGGTCAAAATTGTGGACCCCTGTACCCTTCAGGGGTCTAGAGATAACATCTTGAAACTTTGCTGATTGAAAAAAGGGTGAAAAGAGCTCTTTACTGTAATTTTTTCAGTTTTTTAAATGGTAGCTTTCATCTTTTGTTCTTATCATGAAAGTTGAGCTTTCGCCGCCAAAGTTCAACTTTGAACTTTTCAAAATGTTATTATCGTTATTGAATCTCTTATTAATAATAAATCAGACCCTGCAAAAAGTTTTCCCCCAAGTACAATCTATCTCGAGATATGAGCCTTCAAAGTTGGGTAAATAATTGGCTAAAAAATGCAATTGCACAAAAATTTCGAGGCCCGCCTCCCCGCCCCTTGAGGGTTAGAAAAGAAATGATCGTGGTTTTGTGATTAGACCAGCAAGAGGAACTCGTAAAAAAAATTGAGCGAAATCGGAAAACCCGACTTCATTTTTGGTTTGTTTTAGTATGGAATAGCCCAGTATAACATTAAAATTATCTACCGGAAGTTGTTAAGGGATCCCAATGCTTTTATGAGCCTTTTAGAGGCCTTTGACCGGTTTCCTGAAAAATTCTAGCTCGGTGCGAAATGTAAACTCATTAAACTCCTCTCTCGCCGGCCCAGCAACCACCATCGAGTCATCAGAAGTACAACACCGCCACCGAAAACATCTCTGTGATCTAATCTATTAGTCACCGGTCTGAATAAAATTGATTGGCATTGGTATCGTGAAAACTTGATGGGCAAATTAGGAGTACTTGAACGTGAAACCAACGCTTGAATTTGTTCGAATACCACACCATTTGTGTACCAACAAGGCAACAAGGCAATACATCAGCATCAGCATAACTGACCAGTGACCAGCTGACCACTGAACCGTAACCGTACCATCATCGTGCGTACATTAGTGAACAATAATATGTTTTTTAGAAACCGAATCAAGCGTATACCAAGCAATTAGCATACTCCAATTGCTGCAGCAACCAGCAACGCTGACGTAACTGGTAACTCGATAGTCGATAGTGATGGGCATGATTCAACGTAGTAGGTATATAGGTAGTGTTATAATTTGGTGAAAAATCGACGATCGCTTTAGCAGCCGTGGCGTTCAACGACCCAAGATTTCATATACAAGTACACATTACACATTACACATACGGTGTGAGTACATCTACATGCATTTACAGTACACATGTATGGTATTGTATTATACATGTAATACCTACGTAGAGCAAGCTGCAGCCCATCGTCAGACAAACGGCGCGGCGCATCACACTCGCGATAAAAATCCTCCCACATGTAGAAGAAAACATAACGGAGTATCTGAGAACCTCAGACCCCAGACCTTAGAAGGAAAGGAAGAGCGAGCAAGCGAGCGAGAGAGAGAGAGATACTCGCGTTCGCGAACCGCGATGACGACGACGTCGCGTCGCGGCGGCGGGTTCATCTTTCCCATTAATCGCGCCAACGTACCGATACCGAATAGAAAATACGCTTCGCGATGCTGCTACACGCGTGCTTATAACCTTGAAATACTACGTTTAGGCGGATCACGGACATCGCTTCGTGCTTATGGGCTGAGGTATCACCTATCGTTGTATCGTTGTATCACTATCGTAGCCAAACACCAAACAGGTTCACGTAAGTATATTTCATACGCGCAGCTATGTGTATGTAGCTTAGCTATGTATGTAGATGTACTATGTACTTCCTGCAGCGCAATACATACATACTAACATCGCTGCTGGTTGGTGGTTGTTATCCTGCCTCTGCGTCTCTTCAGTCTTCATCAGATTGTATTTTGCATAGAATTCGAAGGTAGGTATCTGATCGACGTGGGTATCGCGAAAGGGATTTTGAACCGGTACGTGGATCAGTGGATGGCATTGTATTGCATCCAAACTTCCTTAAAATCTTAACCAGTCCAGCAAACAGAGTGCATACTGCATACAGTACGACGTCATGTTTTATGGTTGGTGGGTATGGCAATGGATATACGAAGTATATGAGAAAAAAACCTGCATTAATTCGTACTGGTTCCATTGGTTGAAGACCAAAACCAGCAGAAAATTTGGCATCTACAATTGGTGAGGATCCTCGATCCTATAGGCACACCCAGAAATTGTGTAAGGGAGGGGCTCAGATTTTGAGAAAAATGGGAAGGGGTTAAAATTCAATGAAAAAATGAAGCAACCTCTCATTTCAAAGGGACCGGAGTAGTTGGGGTATTTTCAGTAGACAAATAATATACACCTACAGATTTGAGCGAAAAAAAATTTGAAAAATGATGAGAATCAGGCATGCCACACAGATTTTGGGGTAAAATAGTGACTTTAGTGACTTTTTATGAGGCAAAAAGTGACCTATTTTTCGAAAAAGTGACCAGTTTTTCTTTTTTTTTCATAAATAAATACACCCCCAAAAAAAAATCATAACTCAAACTGTATTTCTCTCTGCAATAATGCTGAGAATACTTTTTTTTTCTGAAAAATTTTTTCATCAAGGGTAAGAGTGCCATATGAGGGGCTTAGTTCCAAAACTCACTTTTGCCCAAAAAAATCGATGTCGTTTTTTATGCAGATTTCGATTCAGTATGAAAAACTGAACCAGAATCCGCAAAAAAAACGACATCGATTTTTTTTGGCAAAAGTGAGTTTTGGAACTAAGCCCCTCATATATATTTCGACCACTTTTTTTTCAAACTTCCACCAATCAAAGACTTATGGAGGTAAAAACGTCAGAAATGACTTAATAAATACATCGATCCTTCCTCCACCACCCCCTAAAATTCGGAGCCGATACGATCATTTTTTGTGATTTTTTTCAGAGGGAATTCAAAAATTGATTATCGAAATTTTGGGTTCCCAATTTCGACCACCAGCCCCCCCCCCCACTTTGAGATGAGGGGTCGGTTGTACATTTTTCTTATTATACTTAGTAATAGGATGTAAAAAAAAACGCTCCTTAAAGTCGATTAACCTGATTATTGGTAATTATTTGAGGAAATGGAAAATTTTCAAAATTGATTTTTTTCTGAAGGCCCTAGCTCCTCCCCATGACATCCCGACAGAAAATGGTAAATGACAAAATTGTTCGTTTTTTAATGCTCTACAACTTTTGTTTCAACTATTTTTTCATTAGTGCGTAATTTCGAAAGTTATTGACGAAAAAACAAAATTTGACCCATTTACCTCCCAAAAGGACTAAATTATGCAACAATTTTAGGGAAGTTCAGGAATCTTAAAATACATACCCTACTACGAAACTTCCCCTTTCTGCTAATTTTTTTTGGGTCAAACCCTAAAATGACTGTTTTACTATGCTATTTCGTTTTTTTTTTCAATTTTCTCCGCTAGTTTTGCCTGTAGGTAGTCATTTTGGTCTCAAATTGTTTATCTGTGAAAACGGAGCATGAAAATTTTATTCCCCGGTAGATTGGGTCTATAGCGGCCGAAATCGGCCGGTGGTTGAAATTAGGGCATTTTACCCTTAATAAATCTTTACTTGATACTACGAGTTTAAAAATATGCTTCAAATAACTGAAAAAAAGAATAAACTCTTTTTATATAATAAATACATTTATAATTAATATAACTTCCGTCTAAAATAAGTTTTTACTGAAAAAAATCGTAATATTCTGCATCTAAAAATTACGAGTTCTGAAAAATAAACTAGTATTTTTTAAAATTTTATGCAAGAGTGGAAGGCCGTTTGAATGAAAAAAGTGACTTCAGAGTGAAAAAACGGATTAATAGTGACTTTTGGCCAAAAAAGAGACTTTTAGTGACCAACCCTGAAAATAGGGGACAAGTCACTAAAACAGATTCAATGATTTTTTTAGTCAAAATTACTGATTTTTTCTGATAAATGGGACATTGACTGAGAAATTAGTAATTTTTGACCAAAAAATCAGTGAAAAATCACTAATTTTCAATGAAAATTATTTCACTGATTAAAAAAGACAGAATTTTAGCAAATTCAACTGATTCAAATTTAAAGAGTGGTATGTTTATTTAAGAAATGGTTACTAAAATACTGCCCGAGCGAAGCGAGTACGATTTTTTTTTTAAAAAATCATACTCCTCTTTGTCATGTTTATAATAAAAAATCTCATTGTCGAGCTTAAGGAGGGGGCTCGAGTCCCCTGAGCCCCCCTTGGGTGCGCCCCTGCTCGATCCTAAATAGAGAACTCGATAAAAAAACCTAAAAATATATCATAGAAAGTGATCCTCTCTATTGTTTCAAAAACGATACCCCACATTTGTGAGAACCTGCTATCACATTTTTGAATTACATTCACTGTTTCTAAAAATAAAAATTTTGACTCTTTCTTCAGCCTCTTTTTTTTTTACTGAATACCCAACTTCTCATCAAATTGAAGCCAAGGGCGCAATCGAGGGAGGAGTACCGGGATAAAGTCCCCCCTCCCCCCAAAATAGTTCAATGTGATAGGTTACGTGAAATGTTCTATTTTTATTGGCTCACAGGTTTTAGCTATATATGTAATAGACGCACCCAAGGGAGAGGCTCAAGGGGTTCTAACCTTCCTTCTCCATAAGCTCAGCAAAGAGATTTTTTACATAAAAATGTCGAAAAGAAGTGTATTTTTCGCTCGGGCAGTGTCTTAGTCACTCTATTTCTCGAATACACATACATACGTATATTGATTCTCTAAATTTGAATATCAGTCAAATTTGCATGAAATTTTGCCTTCTTGAATTAAAGAAAAAATGCTTATTGAAAATTCATAATTACACTGATATTTCAGTCAAAAAATCAATGATTTCTCAGTCTGTTCGTCTATTCCAAATCTGCCACAAAACCAGTAATTTTGACTAAAAGATCAATGAAAAATCACAAATTTTCAGCTAAATTTATTTCATTGATTGAAAAAGTTGGACTTTTACTAAATTTGATTAATAAAATTTAGAGAGTACCTACTACCTATACCTACCTACATTGATTATAATTATGTTCCAAAAATCCCTCAATTAATTTAATTTTTTTTTTTTGCTAAAATCTGTATATTATATGTATTATCCCCGTACAGAAAATTCCTTGATGACGCCATTAAAATGACTGGTTAGTCATTTTTTTCATTGCATTTTGACCCTCCCCACTATTTTTTCTCGAATTCTCAGCCCCTCCCTTACATAATTTCTGGTTGCGCCTATGATTGAAGTAGAGTGCTCAGATTACTTGAAATGCTTCAATCATCACTGGTTTTCCCCCACAGTTCAATGGGATTCAAAGTAGAAATAATTTTTTTTTTCAAAATCAGTGATGATTTATTTCAATTTTAATGTCTTCTGAGGCAATAATTTCAGTGCGCTAGAAATAGAGTAAACTTTTCTTGAAGGCTCCAATTTGACTTAAAAATGGTCGTCATTGATTCGAGGGAGGGGGTCGACTTTAGGGAGCAGAAGAAGTTTCGGAGTTCGTTTCTGAAAAAATCCACGGTTTTGGAAATTTTTTTCATTATTTGATTCAGAATGTCGAACTTGTACAATGACCAAATTTTCAGCTACTGAAGTTGATTACAGCATCCACATAAAATTCCAATGTGCTGGAGAAAAAGTCAATTTTGCTGAAGGCTCCAGTTCGACTCGAAAATGGCAGCAATAGATTCAAAGGTTCGATTTTAGAATATAAACCAATTTTAAGATTTTTACCCCATAATTCGCCATTTTTAGAAAAAATTGAATTATCGATAAACTATTTTTGCAATTTTCAAAAATTCGCTGAAAATCGAGAAATCAACTTCGGCAGTTGGAAATTTGGTTCTGAAGTGTGGGTGATGTGCTTCTTCAATGAGTCAAATTTCGACCAATCAGCAAGAACGGGTTGTAAAGGCTCCCCTGTAAATATATCAGTGCTTCTCAAAATGGCATTTTCAATTTTTACAAAAATCAGTAGTTTAAAGAAATGATTTTCAATTCTCACTAATTTTTCTGTAAAAATCACAATTTTTTGAAACAAGATCGAGACAAAAAGGAATCCAACGCCAAGATTTACACAGAAAAGGTTTTTTTTCACGTTAATCTAGCGACGAATTCGTTAGCACCCTCACTACCTCTCCATGAAAAAACTAAACATAATTCAATCGAATAATTTTAAAATATGGTGCACAAAAGTCATCAATTTCTCAATCAATAAGCTTTTTATCTGCCCATCTGCTCTCCTCCCCTTAAAAATGGAGAAAAATATGGTGAAAAAAACCAGAAAAAATTATAAGAGGTATTTTTTCACTTGGAATGATAACTCGTCAACAAAAGCTTTTTCATTTTCTCTCAAAACTTTCATTCCATTTTTTATTCCCTCTTCTTCAACGATAAAAAATCTCGCTCTAAGCAGGTCTTAGTATTTTTTTTTCATATTTTAGGTCTCCTCCTCCATCACCTCATATTTCTTTCGTATACAGAAGGACAAAATTTGAAACACGTTTGAATATTTGAGCAATTTTGGCCTCAAAATCAAACCTTGAGAACATAAATGGTTTAAATACAGTTTCAAGAGTATTTAAACTACCTACAATTAACTAGAAAATTTACTAGAAAATTCACGATGCTAAAAGTAAGTACATGGATACGTGGATACCTAAAGAATGATCGACACATCACTTCACCATTTATGAAAATCATTTCGATTTTTAGATAAAATACTTTCAAGTTTCAAATACAAACTCCTAAATATTCATTAATTCGTGTCATAAAATATTACTTCAATTAATCATCAGGTTTTCGGACGTTTGCCGAAATTTTGAAATGAAAGCTAAATTGTGAAATAATTTTCAATTACCTGCCCGGCGTACAAAAATTTCAGAAAATTCAGCTCCTTTCTGACCTCCCGTTGCACATTGCTAATTGCATTTTAGGATGTGCAACGTGCAACGGAGGATCAGAAAAGAGCATAAAGGAATCGACATTGAGACTTTCTGCCCTTTTCTGCCGATTTACCTCCTGCTTTTACACGCCGGGTATAGTAAAATTTTCACTTTGGGAATCCCTAATATAGGCAAACTACCTGTAACGGAATAATTTACAATGGTAATGATTCACATTTAATCTAAAAAAAAATTATCATTTATCACCCATTTTTTTTTAATTTTTCAAGGTACCTGGTGTCTGTAGGAATTTATTTTTAAGAGCAAAAATTATCGCTCAATCAGTTTTCCAAATTTATTATGAAAAATGTAACGATGGTTTCTCCGAGTGTGGGTCATCGGAGGGGATCATGTATATTGAAAAATCTGTGTATCGTCCCACATCGAATCATTTTCAATTTTTCAGATTCGGTTCTCTAACTACGTGGATCCTCAATCTTAAGTAGGTAACGTTAGGAATTTCGAAACAGCTGAAAACTTAAGAACGTCAGAACGTAAAGATTATAAATCGTCCAGACAGAATCATTCGATTCAACTCCAACTTACTTTTCAACACTTGACACGATTTACCAGGAAAACAAAGTGCAGTACGTAATTTTTTGGCAAACTAAGTAATTTTTCAAACATTGCATAATCGTACAACAAACCTGGCATCGACACAGAAACCTCGAGATCCGGAATCGCGATCTCGACTGTAACAGACCTCATCAATTCGTCATTTCAAATCGATTAAAAGAACCTCAATTTCAGCAGTAATGAATCGATCAGACAATGATGTCAGTAATGATAAAACCGTAAAAACAATGCGCGAAACAATCCACGTTCCAAGAACGTGTTGTCATCGTCTCATCCAAGATGGTTGGAAAATTTCACGAAAAAAGAAAATATACCTACAATTCCTCGTCGTCAGCGATGTACGCACGATACCTATTACCTACGTAGCTGTATGAAGCAATACAACTCGTTGATTTCTAAAGTATTTCATTCATAACGGCGATACGGTTCTCTAAATCGAACTTTATTAATTTTAATAATTAAAGTAAAATCAAAGTAGCAAACGACTCTCGAACCATGACCGAGTAAACTAGTATTTCAAGAACGTCGGACGGTTCAACATGGTTCAACTTTAAAACACCGCAAGTTCATCGGTTTCACTTTTATGTCGACAAATCGACGATGTCCAAGTCGAATAGGTATTTAATTAAGTACATAGTACATCTACATACATCCATCTCTAGGACAGGCTCGTAGTTAATGTTGTTTTGGAAAGGGACCAAATGAAATCTCAGATGGGGCAATAAAAAATACCCAAATTAGGTAAATAACACATCCCTCGTTTCAAAAAAAAAAATAAAATTCATCAAAATTGTTTATTGAAAGAAAATGAAAAAAACTAACACACGAAAAGAAATCTTTTGAATACCGTCTGAATTTTGAAAAATATAGTCCATGTTTTGGACAATAACACAGGGCGACACGAATTTTGTTTTTGGGTTCTCATTGCCAAATTTGGGTTGCTTTTATGTAACTAATAAAGGAAAGAATTTTTTTTTTGACCAAAGTTTGCTTTGAGGGGTGGGGGGGCAAAAAACTGATTTTTCGAGGTCAATAAGCCTGAGCATGACAAAAAAAATTGAAAAAAATTTTTTTAGACTAATCTTGTAGGAAATTTCACGGCGAATCCAATGCCGCAAACCGCAGACCTCCGTCTCTTTTTTTAAAAATGTTACAGCTCATTCTTTCCAAAATTTTGTGAAAAAATCGCATTTTTTTTTTTTTTCGCAAAAAAGTGAAATTTGAGAGAAAAGTAAGGATTTTAAGGCCATAATGACCATGGTGAGAGTTGTAGGAAATTTCACGGCGAATCGAATGCCGCAAACCGCGGACCTTTATCTCTTTTTGAAAAAAAGTTACAGCTCATCCTTAAAACCCTTAGTTTTCTCTCAAATTTCACTTTTTCGCGAAAAAGGCACAAAAAATGTGATTTTTTCCACTGAATTTTGTAAAGAATGAGCTGTAACTTTTTTTCAAAAAGAGATAGAGGTCCGCGGTTTGCGGCATTCGATTCGCCGTGAAATTTCCTACAACTCTCACCATGGTCATTATGGCCTTAAAACCCTTACTTTTCTCTCAAATTGCACTTCTTTGCGAAAAAAAACTAGAAAAATGCGATTTTTTCACAAAATTTTGGAAAGAATGAGCTATAACTTTTTTTAAAAAAGAGACGGAGGTCTGCGGTTTGCGGCATTGGATTCGCCGTGAAATTTCCCACAAGATTAGTCCAAAAAAAATTTTTTCAATTTTTTTTGTAATGCTCAGGCTTATTGACTTCGAAAAATCAGTTTTTCGGCCCCCCCACCCCCCAAAGCAAACTTTGGAAGCCAGGATTGAGCAAGGTGATGTATTTTGATGTCTAGAAACAGAATTTCGGCATGAGAACCCAGAAACAAAGCAAAAAAAATTTTTGTCGTCCTGTGTAATTTGTAGTATAGCCGGATTATGTCAAAAAAAATGCTTCTCTTCGCACCAAATGTAAAAAGCAATTTGACGATTGATTCTTAACCTAGAATGTATTTAGAAAAAAATAAGCTTGGGTGACATTTTTCCGGCCCCTCCCCTTCCGAGGGTCTACCCTTTCTTAAAAATGCGCGTATCTCCGTTTCTATTCGTTCTACCAAAAAAATTTTCAAGCAAAAGTTCTTCCTTGAAAGTTTCTCTACATTTTTAGTTATTATAAAAATTCGATTTGGAGCCACTCTTTTGCCCCAAATTTCAAAAATGTACTTACAAAATTGCTCAAAATCAAGTTACTGTCATTTATTATGAAAAATATCAAAGATAGCGCAAAATGTGTAATAATAAAAAGTATTTAGAATAAAATTTTACGCCTATAAAGTTCATCGCAGTTCCCCCATCCCCACCCCTAGGGTTCGCCTCTCCCCAAAATTGCTTTTATTCTGGTAGTCCAGTGGCGAGAAATGTGTTTTTTTGGCCACGAGCGGTAAATTATGGTCGAGAAATGAAATTTGGTATGGTGAATTAGGACACTATAAGGAATTTTTTGAGCCTGGGAGGTCATAACCAAACCCCATAGGATGGGCCCCAGGGGGTTCATTGAGAAGTAGAGGCAGAGATGTCTTTTAAACTTGAGATTTCAAATTCAGTTTTTCGTATTTTTTCTCAGAAATGTTTGAAAATTGCATTTTTTTCAACATGACACAACCTGCCGACCATCTAACCACACCTTTATCACGATTTTCGATCTCCATGGGTAGATGACTGCATATCTCTGCATATAGAGACTTTTTACAGCTTTCCATACTCCTACTCTGGAATGAATATACCCCTCTCATTCGACTTCAATACAAAATTATTGACTGATTCGGATTCAAGAACACCAAAATATTCAATATCAACTGTCAAGCGATTTATTTCCCGATTATGTGATGAAATCTTTTGGCCTGTATTTATTGTATTGAATCTGTACCAATCAGGAACATTTTAAAAACTGTGACCAATGAATATTATCTCGTGAATTCCTAATCAATTCATCTTAATTTTTACCGAACAATGTGAAAAACCGGTCCAATTTCAGCAAATTTAGGCCCCTCATCTACCCATGGAGATCGAAAATCGTAACAAAGGTGGTCGGCACCGTTGAAAAAAATGCAATTTTTGAACATTTCTGAGAAAAAGTATGAAAAAATGAATTTGAAATCTCAAGTTTGAGGGACATCTCTCCCTGTAATCTTAAAAGTAAAGACATTTTTCAACTCAGCGGGCTTCAATTACATGTAAAATGACACCAAAAAAGGGGCAACAACCCAATTTCGAAAAATTAAGGGCTTAACCTCTCAATGAACCTCCCCTCTGCCCTTTCTATGAGGTTTGGCGATGACCTTCCAGGTTCAAAAAATTCCTTATAGTGTCCCAATTCACCATACCAAATTTCATTTCTCGACCATAATTTGCCGCTCATGACCAAAAAAACACATTTCTCGCCATTGGACTGCCAGAATAAAAGCAATTTTGGGGAGAGGCGAACCCTAGGGGAGGGGGGGGGGACTGCGATGAACTTTATAGGCGTGAAATTTTATTATAAATACTTTTTGTAATTACACATTTTGCGCTATCTTTGATATTTTTCATAATAAATGAGTATAACTTGATTTTGAGTAATTTTGTAAGTATACATTTTTGAAATTTGGGGAGAAAGAGTGGCTCCAAAGCGAATTTTTATAATAACCAAAAATGTAGAGAAGCTTTCAAGGAAGAACTTTTGCTTGAAAATTTTTTTGGTGCAACGAATAGAAAAGGAGATACGCGCATTTTTAAGAAAGGGGGTGGACCCTCGAAAGGGGAAGGGCGGGAAAAATGGCATCCAAGCTTATTTTTTTCTAAATAAATTCTAAATTAAGAATCAATCGTCAAATTGCTTTTTACATCCTGAGCGAACGGATGGCATAATCCGACCATACTATTGAGTTACCTGTAAAAAATTCGTTTAGTTTTCAAAAAACTGACCTATTTGTGAAGAAAGGTCAAGTTTTGAAAAAATCGTCCAAGTTTGAAAAACGATCAAGTTTTAAAAAACCGTAAAATTTTTGAAAATAGACACAAATCTTATAAAATTGATCAAATTTTCGGGAAATAGCTACTCTAGGATACTAACTCGTGATGGTATAAGAATACCAGTAGGTAAATAGGTACGTACAGAGGAGACAGCAAAGGAGGTATTTGCTCCCATTAGGTCAAAAATATCTTGTTAAATGCCCAATAAATAACAATTTTTTGCATTTCCAATACGATTATTGGTAAAAATTCTCGCTCGGACAATAAATAAGTCTTATTTTATTTTATATTTTGGAAATTTTCGTAAAAAATCACGCTAGTTTTCGATTTTCCTTCACTCGAGCCTTATTTTTTGATTTTGTAGACACCTACGTGCCTTGCTCTCCACATGAGAAAATCCTGAATACACTTTTGTCATTACAGAAAATGAAATCCAGAATCCACATGCACATTTATGGTGGAATGGATACAGTACGTATGTAGATATACACGTGAATTCAAATTTTACGTAAGTATTAATTCTTACAAACTCACCACATAGAACGAAAAATTTAAAACTGCAAACTAGTAAGGTCGACTTGGATGGAAACTGAAATCCGGTGCAACACCATACAACTGCAGAGCATTGAGAACTCACGGTTATTTCTGGGTGATTATTATTACACAGCAAGCCGACACAAATCACAATCGTTCACAAATAAGAAGTACGAACACACCGAGGTGAAGCGACTATTGAATTGAAAAATTAATTGGTATACCGAGCGATCGTAAATGTCGTCTTGATAATGAAAACCGTCAATAATTATAGCGTAATAAGAAAACACGTGTATTATTCATCGAAAGCACATTCATTCTTTATTTACCATTGCGATTTGCGGTTTGGTACGGGTACGCGAACACAAATACGACATGCTACATTTCGCAGTTCGCAACAATAATTAAATAATGGAAAAGATGGAAAATAAAATGAAATAATGCACCAAAAAACTAAACTCCAATGAGAAAACACTCAACAGAAAAGCATTCGAATTCCGAATGAAAACGCAACCGAAACACCGCACCGATTCAGGTACAACTACGAAAAAAACGAATAAGGAACGACAATCATCGTAGCACACACATTATTCTGGTACTCAGGTACAGGTACGAGGTACTGGTACTGGTAGGAGTAATCGTCCTGTTATAACCCGTTCGCCATTGCCAAGGTGGTCAGGTGGGGAGAACTCTATTCAATATTCATATTCACGAAAAATATTCTTCCATTCTTCACCTAACTTACACAATATTATCATCGCAATGTTATATTATTCTGTTTTTTACCACGTCAAATTCGAATGAATCACCTACACAGCAAACAATGACCAATAATATCCTCTGTTCGAACTGAATAGTAAGATTACTTCCGATTCTGTTCAATTCTATTACCTGTACATGCATGCTATACGGTAAATGGTACATAGGACGGCTGTCCAGAAAATTTGGTGAATATGTTGCCTATCTTTAAAATCGAAGGGACAAATGTCTTATAAAAAATTGACGCGACCATTATTTTCAATCATTTTTCACACTTGAAAATTGAAGGAACTACAAAAGACAACTTGGACAAAAAAATCTGAAAAAAAAGAATTAAGCAAAAATGAATATCTAAGTACCTACTACATACATATGGTATGCCATGCATTTTGAAAACCAAACGAATTTTATTCTGACAAGGGAGGTATCCCAACTCAAAGTAAAATTTTGAGCCCAAACAAAAAAAGGTAACTACATCATAATAGGACCCATATCCAAAATTTCAGGTGCTGAAGTTCATTTCTCGATTTTTGGCGAATTTTTGAAATTTCAAAATTACCTCTGCCTCGTGAAATATGAAAATTTGATCTAATCATCGAAAAAAACTGGAATTTGGTATATACCGTATTTTCGATCTCCCGAATCGATTGGAAGCGGTTTAGAGACGTTTCGAAGCCACCAAAAAATTTTTGAATCTTTCAGTGCTGGAGAAAAGCCCATAAAAATGACCCATAAACACTTCAGTACCTGTAATCGCGGACAGTGGCGTAACCAGAATGGTCTGAAAGGGGGAGGGTCTGAAGCAGTGGCGCCGGAAGCTTTTTTTGGGTGGCTGTAGAATAATTATATAGACTTGAAAAACGAGAAATTTTTTGGGGTGAGGGGAAGGGGGAGGGGTAAAAAAATGCCTTTTTTTCGCATTTTAAACTTAAATAGTTCATATAATAGTGATTTAATTCACGCCCGAGCGTAGCGAGGGCGAAGCTTTGAAAAAATCGGATATTCAATGTCCAAAAAAGACATTTTTTAATGATTTTGTTAACGCCCGAACGAAGCGAGGGCGAAGCTTTGATAAAATTGAATTTTTTAATGTCTAAAAAAGGCATTTTTCACAAAAATTCTTGATCTCAAGGGGGGGGGGTCCAGACCCCCCTGGCTACGCCCCTGATCGCGGATTTTCCATATTGGTGACCTATTTGATCGATTAAAACACAATTTTCCAAAATTCGTAACTCTGAGTTCAAATTTGCATTTTTGGGCAAGAAATTTCTCTGGAAAAAATTTAAAAAATTGCCTAATGCGCATACATCGAGGTAAAAAGTTGAAACTTGATAGATAGGTACCCTATTTTCGACCTCCCGAGCCAAATGGAAGCGGTTTCGAGACGTTTCGGAGCAATCAGAAATTTTTTTAATTTTTTCCAGGAAAATTTCTTGCTCAAAAATGCGAATTTGAATTCAAAGTTACGAATTTTGGAAAATTGTGTTTTAATCGATCAACTTGGTCACCAATATGGACAATCCGCGATTATAGGTGCTGAAGTGTACATGGGTCATTTTTATGGGCTTTTTTTCAAGTGCTGGAAAATTCCAAAATTTTTTGGTGGCTTCGAACCGTCTCGAAACCGCTTCCAATGGATTCGGGAGGTCGAAAATAGGGTATATACCAATTTTCAGATTTTTTCGTTGATTAGATCAAATTTTCATATTTCGCAGGGCGGAGGTAATTAAATCGAAAAATCAATTTCAGCACCTGAAATTTTGGATACGGGGTCCTGTTATAACGTACTTTCGTTTTTTTTTGGTTTGGGCTCAAAATTTTACTTTGAGTTGGGGTAGGCTAGGTACTTCCCTTGTGAGGATTTTTTAGTGACCTAACATCAAAACTAAAGAGGCGAAGGATCTTTCAATGTTGAAAAAAATATTTTCTTTTTCGCAAGTCCATTCCTTTTAAATAGCTTCTGACTCTTTGAATTTTGATTTTATGCAAGAAATTCTCACAAAGCAGGTATCCCAACTCAAAGTAAAATTTTGAGCCAAAACAAAAATAAAACGAAAGTACATTATAAAAAAATCCCATCTCCGAAATTTCAGGTGCTGAAGTTCATTGGTTCATTTCTCGAATTTTAGCGAATTTTTGAAATTTAAAAATTACTTCATCACCCTGCAAAATCTGAAAATTTGATTCATTCAACGAAAAAAGCTGAAATAAAGTATTACTTTATTTTTGAGCTCCCGAATCGGCTGGAAGCGGTTTCGAGACATTTCGGTGCCTCCAGAAAATTTTGAATTTTTCCAAAGGGTCCACATAACTGTTCTTTAGCACCTATAATCTCGGATTACCCATATTCATATTGGTGACATATTTGATCAATTAAAGCACATTTAATACGTATCCAAATTCCAAATACAATCGCTGTGAACAGTAAAATCTTAATCGAACCTATTTTATAAGTTACGAATTTCGCAAAATTGTGTTTAAATCGTTCAAATAGATCACCATTCGCGATTATAAGTGCTCAATCAAGGCTGGAAAATTTCAAAATTTTATAGAGGCTCTAAAACGTTTCGAAACTGCTTCCAATCGATTCGGGATGTCGAGAATTAGATATGTATAATAAATTTCAACTTTTTTTGTTGATGAAATCAATTTTTCATATTATTTTGCAGGGTGGTGAAGTAATTTTAAAGTTTCGAAAATTTGCCAAAATTCGAGAAATCAACTTCAGCATCTGAAATTTTGGATAGGTACGAGGTTCTTTTATTACCTATGTACTTTCAATTTATTTTTGTCTCAATTCAAAATTTCACTTCAAGTTGGGATACCTCCCTCGTCAAAATAAAATTGTTTAGTTTTTAAAGTACATAGGTACGTCTACGTACTTAGATACCATAATATCTAGGTATTTATTTGATTAATTACTTTTTCTATATTTTTGGGCAAATTTTTCGTTTGTACTTACTCCTTGAATTTTCACGTTGTGCGAAAAATTATATGGTGGAAATTTGTTCCTATGTTTTTATGTCCATTTTTTCCAACATACATTTGCATTTAAATTTAAGATACCTATAGGCAACATGTTCACCTAATTTTTTTTCAGTGGTATCCCGTTACCAAAACATCAAACACGTCGCAAATGGATTTCTTCGAATCGAAACAATCTAAGGTAATTTAGCTCAAACTGCCCGGGTGGTTTGGAATAGTTCACGAAGTGGACAGTTTGGACTATTTACTTCAAGAATCCGTCCCAACCGTCCCAACCGTCTAGACAGTTTAGATTATTCGAAAAATTTGTTCAAATTTTTCAAATAATCTATTTTTGAAAAAATCTACACTTTTGGAACTGTTCACTAAATGAAAAACTGCCTACTTCTTCTAAGAAACCTTTCATTTTTTGAAAGTGTCCAATCTGTAAAAAATGGCCCACTCAGAAACTACCCAATATTCAGAAAATTGTTCAATTTTTGAAAACCTACGCACTTTTTGAAAATTTGTTTTCATTTTTGAATTGATTGATAAGTAAAGTTTCTATTTGAAAATCATTTTTTTATATTTTGAAACTTTTTCAAGTAATAGAAAATTACCTAGGTAGGTGCCTATTTATTCAATTATTGGAAAAAAATTTTTAAAAAATCCATTTTTAGAAACTTACCTTTGATTTATAAGGTTAAGAAAAAATTATGAGAACCCCTATCGTCAGAAAAATTTCCGGAAATTTGAAATAAGCTAGAATATAGAATAATTTGAAAAAAAAACTGTATTATTTCGAAAAAAGTGATCCATTCGGTGACTTTGTTTCAGCGGCGGGGAAATTACGACAAGTCGAAGAAAAATAAAACCATCGTGAAGTAACAAAAAATAAGATGATGCGAGGAAGGGGAGACCGAAAATAAGGGAGCTAATTTGTACTTGACCATTGAAAAAAATTGACAAAGCTATTCGAGTCATTGGGACCCGTGCCTGGCAAAGATTACGTCAGGTCATCTGACAAAAAAAAACGGAAATAGTCATAGAAAGCAATTGTTTGACAGATAGCTCAATCAAGAGATAGAAAATAGATAGCGAAAGTATAGCAATGGTGTAAAGCGAATTTTATTACAATTTTCGTACTTCTTACAATTAAAAAAAAAAATCGACCCACAAAACAAAAAATTCCTTCTACATATTTATATACAAAATCACTCGAACGAGTTACAAAAATAATAATAAAAATACAACAGAAACAATACAGATGCCAATACAACAAAATGTAGAATCCGGTTCCGAAAATAGCCACAGCTTCGAATTAACTAGAAATACGTCACACCTCGCTTAATTTTAATTCTGGATCGAGCTTTCGATAACTTGATTACCCAAAACATCAAATTCGACGTTAGCCAACGACCAATCATGATGACAGATCTCCAATGCTTCCCACTCAGCTTTAAACGCCATTTTCGGATCAATCGGCGGAGTCGGCCCCATACCGCCAATCTGCATCATTCCAGGAGCGAAGTCTTGTTCAGCAGCGGCATTATTTTCACCCAATACCAACGAGTACACGTTTCTCAATCCGAAAACGTTTAGAAAATACCAAGAAGCCGACGACACCCAGGACGCATCCAACGATATCAATTCGATACCTCTTTGTAACATGGGCTTGAAACGTAAAGTTAGAGGGAATGGTACTTTCGTGGTAACGAATCCAGAAAACATCCAATTGATCCATCCACCGATTACGATCATCGGTAACACGTTCGTTATATTACCTTTGAGCATTTCCGTCATAAGGGTAGGATCAGTCATTGGATTCGGCGGTTGGGTGTTTTTACGCTGCGATTTGAAGTATCCGGTTTCTTCGTGGTTGAAGAAATGCTTCCTCATGTAGAATCCTTGCTTCGACAAGTACTTGCCATTTTCACGCAGCATACGTGCTCGTATCAATACTTGATTATCTTGTACTTGAGACAGTTCGGATTTCTTTTGCGTTATTATAAGCAACGACACGTAGTGTCTGACAACTCCGACCAAGAAAGTGATCACGACGATTGGTAAGAACACCCATAAACGAATCTGAGGATCTAGCAGTAATTCTGCCATTATGCGGACTTATAAATGATCAAATATGACTAGAACGTTCACAATGTATCTTGACTATGCTGTAAAAATACGTAAACATTTAAATAAAATCCATCAAACGAAAAAGCTGAGCTTTGGTGTGAATCGAGGTGTCGGCCTATAGACAACACCAAGCATCACGCATGAAAGTAAATTAAATACGTACCTTAAGCATTTCCGTCTGCTTGCGAATAGTTTGCAATCAATTTACATGTATGAATTCCATTACGACTTAAATATATTGTAAAATTACACGAAACCATAAAACTTGGAAAAACTTTTCATTTTTGATAAAGATGAGTTTTATCACAGTGTTGTTCAAGTGAAAATAAAAAAGTTGCCAAATACAGATTGGTAACAGTGGTTTACTGTAGTTATCGTTTTCAACGATAGGGAGTGCTTTAGTCTAGGTTTTGAAAAAATAATACAAAATTTTTTCTTTTTTTTTCAACGCACCATCATTCTTGACTTTTCGACTTTTGTTACCAGTTTATGCTTCGGTTTTACTCGAAAACGATAAATTTTAATGAGACAATATTTAATTTAAATATTAGGTCGTATAAATTATTGGGTAATACCACGGAGGCTCAGTTCACCCTTGTGTCAGGGACTTCACTGTTTGAGTTAGGATTAAAACGGAAACAATTTGAAGCTGAACAGCTGAACGCTACTAAATGGATTTGCTCAGGCTAAGGGTAAGCATTCTTATACAAACTTTCGAACATGTAATTAATCAAGCTAACGAAGTACAATTCATTCTTTTTTTTGTACTCGTTGACAGAGTTGGAGAAGCCCTGGAGGGTCCAGAAGTGAGTCCACTATGTCTTGGCACAGCTATTCATTCTCGAAAAAAATTACAATAAGGTTGATTTGATGGTTCCAAACTCCAAAGTCTCTCCCCTTCCCATGTGACTTCAATTTGAATTGGAAAATTGTCTAAGTTTTTAAAAATAAAAACTTCTTTAAATTATGGGAAATTTTACTCAATTTTTTTAAAATTGTCCTGATTGATTCTCAATTTTAAAAAACATTGTCCTACTGTCAAAAAGTTATCAACATTATGGGAAATTTTTCAAATTCCAATAAACATGTACTTAGTTAATAAGTAATCATTTCACGCAAGATCGGAAAATTTTTAGAAAATGCTCAAGTTGAAGTAGGTACAAGCCTAAGAAAATTGTAGAACGATCACAGTTCCCCATTTTCAATTTTCAATCAGGTCTCTTGGGTAAGAAAATTACAATATGCAATAATTAATGCCATGTCTTTGACATTCAATCGTGCTAAAGAGTTATAATATAATTACTGCGCGACCAGAACTAGAATACGATTTTTTGAAATTTTTTCATTTGAAGTCTTGGAATTCACCTTTTTTGTCATGAAAAATTAGTGAAAAAAGTGAATTTTTACACTTTAATCGAAACTATTGCGAAAAAGGTGTTCATCGGGGTATTTTGACCTCCTGAACACGAATATGGAATTGGTTTGTTTATTTGGTCATTTTTTTCTGTACAAAACGCTCAGAATTTGAAAAATTTGCTAAAATAACATTATTTTCTGTACCTACGGTTTCTCGCGATTTTCGGCTCTTATTAGTTCAAAGAAATGGTCAAAACCAAATACAAAGCCAAATTTTACATAAAAAACGTATTTTTCAGTAATCCGTCAAGGGTGGTCGCTCTTCACTTATATATGATACTTTTACGATTGAAAACTTCAAATAGTCGAAAAAACGTGAAGGAATGTATCAGAATTGTTGAAAAATCTATCATAACTACATATCTGCGAGATGTAACTTTGTGCCAAAGAAAAAAAAATCCCCTTCACTTCCGTTGAAATTAAAAATTAAAAATTTTTTGAAAATTTTTTCTTGTCAATATACACGACTTGAAGTGTTTAGGAGTCCAAAAGCGCCTGTGGCCAAATTCACCTCTTATCCGCCCATAATAACGTTGTTTGATTTTTTAGAACATTCTTCAATTTTTGACAAATCTTCCAATTTTTTTAAAACCGTCCAAGATAAGAAAAATTTCTCAATTTTTGAAGGATTGTAAACGTTGGAAAAAAATTGTTCTAGTTTTGAAAAATTATCAAATTTCCAAGTGTCCAAATTTAGGGCCTTTTTCAATTTTTAGTGCATTGACCAAGTTTAAGTTTTAGAAAATCGTCCAAGTGATGGAAAAGTTTTTTGCTTTTGGAAGGTCGTCCAAGTTCGAAAAACATTCCCCAGATTTGAAATATTATTCAATTTTTGAAAAAAATGTCCAATTGTTAAAAAATTGTTCAAGTTTTCAAAATTGTACAATTGTTCAAAAAATTGACAGATTTCTGATGATTTTTTTCAAATTCTTATAAAATTTCCAAAAAATCCCAAACACCCTTTCCTAGAAAAAAATTGGCAGAGCTGTTTACTTAGGTCATTTGGGTCTACCAATGAAATAAAAGATTTTCTGGATTATTTTTTTGTTATTTTCATATAATTTTTCTTGGTTAATATTCCTCCCTCCCTCCCTTCCTCCCTCCCTCCCTCCCTCCCTTTCTATCCTCCCCTTCCATAGTCCAGTTTAGAAAAAAGCTTTACCATATCCTAATTGAGGAAGGAGCAATGGCCCCTCTCTCTGCTCTCTCACTACTAAGTCTACCTAATAAAATAATATTTTCAGCTCTGGGCAATTTCTTTCAGCAGGTTACATCATACTCCGGTGCTAAAATCCGATTCTAATGTAAATAATTATTCTACTGTAAATGGGCTGATAGACCTTGATGTCTGAACCCAGGGAAGGGGGGGGGGAATCAAGGAAAAGAAAAATGTTGAAATTCGAAAATTCTTGCCTTTCATAGTAAAATAAATTCTTGCTATTTTCTAGTTTTCTTGCCAACAGGTACCTAGACCTAAGTACTATCCAAGTTGAAATTCTAGCAAATTTTTGATTTTTCTTATTTTTCTTGCCACTTTTCAGGTAAATTTGATACATACACATTATGTAGTATGTATTCGTATCTTCCATATTAGTACTTTTCTTAGCTAAATATTATCCACACAATTGTAAGTTCAGATTGCAGAACTTTTTTGACGACAGTACCAGATGATATAAGTACCATATTTAAAAGCATCATGGATTCATGGTAGAAAAATTAAATGAAACTTCACCGAAATAAGTATACATAGCTTTATTAAAACAAAAACAATATTAAATTTAGGTATCAACTTTTCAAATAAAATCACAAAAAAAGTAAATATATAAACCTAGATCAACGTCAACAACACTTAGGTAATATTGAAGAAAAAATTATCAAATTACAACGTACATCACGCGTAAAAACGCATGCATATACTCGAGTGAAGCCAATAGCATCCAATTTAAAGCAGCATTTTAAAATTGTGCTCCGACAGGTACACTTTTTTCTGAATCACACGTATTTCAATTCAAAGGGAGAATATTCTAAAACTTGCTCTTTCGATAATACCTGAGCAGGTACCTATATCGAAAAAGTACCCTTTTTCGACTTAACACACGTTAGGTAACGAAAAATTCTCTCATCTCGGTAAGCATAACTAGGTAAATGACTATTTAGTCGGCTGCGTTAGATTTGTTAAAACTCATTAGGAAAATATCGAGAATACACCAAAGTTCAACAATAAAAAAACTTTACGAAGGTAAAAGATACAGTAATTAGCATCCAGTCGTACCTAATGAGTTTTCTCTGTTTTGACCGCGCAAATAGCGCCTTCATTTACTTTCCACATTAAAGCGAATTTATAAATATAAAATGAACAGAGAGACTCGTCTATAATAATAATCTTACAATGTTAAGAACAGAAAGTACTTGGTGAGCAAAGAATTTATATACGCGAAACTACTCGTAACTATTTAGTACATAACCTAGCCAATTACAGTTACGAAATTATTTTCATTCATATTCACCTACTCGGTTATAATTACCTAAAATACTAATCGCAAATTGCAGCAAACTAACTCGTAATAATAAAACAAAATATTCAAAATCAGCTAAAATTTTCTTAGTCACAAATAAAAATTCAAATTACGCGGATCATTAAAAAATATAGGTACCTACTACATATGTATAACATCGAAAAAAAAAATTAAAATATAATTCGCGCCTTGCCTTCATTTGCGAGGCAGCTCGTGACACGTCATTTTTGATTCAAAATTACAACGCTATTTTACTTACTTATTAGGTGAACTTTAAAAAAATTCTGCGTAAAGAAAAATAAAATAGCTGTATAAAAAAAATACAAAACTTTCTCGGGCGGCAATTTAAAAATCATAGTCGAAAATTTCGTAATTTTAAATCGTCGCTTTCGTTAAAATATTACACATTAGGTACAATGTAAACATTTCAATTTCAAAAAAAATGATACCCTTAATGATTGATAAACGCAATTTACTATAATGTAGATAGGTAATTTCATTTATACGTTTTTACATTATCGAGTTTTTTATTTGCTTTTTTGGGGAAGGGGGTAAGTAATGCTCACTAAACATGCGAATACCAAGTAACACCTTTGTTGTCTCCCTCAGCTTCTGCTTAATTGACAGTAATATTAAAAGGGAGTAAAAAATCTGCACGAATCATCACAGAACGTGATGAAATAGCGTGATCAATTTCCATGTTTTTTTTCTTCAAAGCAACAAAATATGAAAATAGAAACACAGTTAGGACGCGGAGGGTGCAGATTGGCGTTATTGTGAATGACATTAGATCAACCTGGAGGTAACTTCGAAATGGGTGGATAGGTATGCAGATAAGTAGGTATTTAATAAGGCGACTAGAATAAAATATTCATTAGTGCGTATGAAATTAAGATTACCTAATCATAAAAAAAAAGAAAAAAAATATTATAAAAATAACAATTACACCTTGAATTATCATCAAAAGTAAAATATAATAAATAGAATGTTGAAAAAAAAAATCACTATAATTATTTTAGTAGGTAGGTATAAGTATTAAAATAGAATGGATAAAATTAAGTTTTTATGGTCATAGTATAAGTAAATTAGTAGAAAAAGCACAACTTAGTAAATAATATTGAAAAAAAGATCAAAAATTACTTAGAAAATAGTCAAATATAGAACAATAAATAACATAATGAATAAAATTAAAAATAAAAATAAACAAATAGAAGATATCTTAAGATTAAATAATAGTAAATTATAACTCTTAGTTTCATAAGACCCAGGACAACAGATAGAATTCAACTTTGAAGTAGAATCAGTTCTCAAGACAGCTTTTGTTTTCAATTTTTAACGGATATTGATTATATAGGGTGTCCAGCAAAAAGTGACATCATGTCTAAGAAAATATTAATCAAAAATTAAATCCTGATTTATGTTCAATGCATTCTTGCTGTTATTTTAAAAATGGCCAAGATGAAGGGGGATGGGAGGAAAATTACTGGTGATGATTTTTGAGGTAAAGGTAAAAGTATCCACATTGAGTTTATCACAAAAATTTTTTTGTATTTCATCAGGAAAGGAAGAGTATTTAAAGCAGATTTTGGGCTGGTGGCTAATACGAATTTGAATGCCCTGCAATTTTTGTTTGTGATGCTTTTGATATAAATCAGACGTTGGTTTCCCTGAAAAGTCTTTTTTAGAAGTGTAAGATCCTAAGAAAACCAAATAATTGTGATTCTAATAACAGACACGTAATGAATGATTTTTGTCAGCGGTGCTATCTATCCCTGTTGATAAATAACTTTTCAAATTCTCCATTTTTTGAAAAAAAAATCAAAATTTTAGTACATAATTATATCACATGGCATTTCACTTATAAATTTTGAAAAATGAGTTTTTGAACTTCCTCAGGGGTACACAAAGTTGACCAGTGGCGTAGCCAAGGGGGGCGACTGGGGCGATCGCCCCCATGGCCTTTTTTAAAAAAAAAATTTGAGCAAAAAAACGTCTTTTTTGAACATTACAAATTCAATTTTTTCAAAGCTTCGCCCTCGCTTCGCTCGGGCATGAACAAAATCGTGATTATATCAACGAATTGAGGCAATATTGCAAAAAAATGCTCCCTTTTAACACCTTCCCCTAAAACCTTCTAGTTATCGAAGTCTCCGTACCCTCTTTGTACCCTTCTGAAATATAAGCTTCCAATGCCACTGCATAAATTTGTCATTATTTTTGGTTTTTAAGGTCAAAATAATTGGCATGGAAGTTGTTTGTTCCAAAATGTAAGTATTTTTCTGCAACTTTTTTACCTAAATATTTATGAAAATGATTCCAAATTTAAAGAAATTTTGTGGCAAGGGAGGGAGGGAGGGCTAAACTTAAATTTTTTTAAAAATTTACTTAAAATTTCTCAAAAAATTTTGAAAGCTCTGACCTTCCCCCTCCCCAATGAGACTGGCTACGCCACTGAAAATATGTAGTGAAAAAATACTTGCTATGTTTCAAAACAACCACAGAAAATTTGACATAAAATCTCGTTCTTGCCTCCCCCCCCCCCCCCCCGACAAAATCCTGGCTACGCCACTGAAGTTGACCCCTTGGAAATTAACTCGAACTAACATTTACTTATAGAGTTAAATCTCGAACTAAATTGTAATTTCGTGACACAAAATATTCTTTTAAAAAGAGTAAATTTAGCTCAAATCACAATTTTTTAGCTTTTCAGAAGTTCCCAAAATATTCGAAACAAAAAAAAAACGAAAATCAAATTTTTCGATACCAGCGGGAAGATGAACTGAGCTGTAATTTTGATAGAATGAAGGATTTATGAACACTATTGAACCTTAGAAAGCTTCTTTAATCAAAGACAAAGGTACGAAATAGAATCAAAAATTTTTCTAAAAAATTGGCCCTTCCCCCATTTTGTACAAAAATGTTCAACAACCAAAATTTCACTTCTTGCCAGAGGCGATTTTCCAAGGGAAGTTAGGGAAGTCAGACTTCTATTGATTTTTTCAAGTACGATTTTTTTGGTAAAACCTGTGTCCAGAAAATAGGTAAATTGAATTAAATTCTATCCTAAAACGAAGTTTAATTCCTGTTTTATTTAGCCAGAAGAAATTTTGAAACACATGACAAAGTTTAAAAAAATTGCTAAAAATTTTTAAATTATTAGAAAAAGTTTTCGAATTAGAAGAAATCCCAAGAAATATGAATTTGAAAAAATTTTGAGAGAATTTGAATTAAAAAATTTTACAGCTGGAAAACTTTTTAGTATCTATTAAAACTTTTTCCAACTTGGATTTCTTCAATTTTTTTTCAAGTCCATATTTTAAAAAAATTTCTTCCAACTCGAAAATGACTAAATTTTTTTGAAAATTTTTCAACTTCATGTTTTTCAAAATTTCTTCCGAACACAAAATTGGAAGAGATTTTAACAGTAATAAAAATAGGTACAAGAGACCTGAACCTATTCTTATTTTGTGTGTTTTTTTTGTAAATTAGAATTAAAGCATGGCCATGATTAGAAAGATTTTGAAAAATGTTCAGCTTCTTTGAACTTTCTGACTTCCTCAGATTTTCTCTTCCAAAATCGCCACTGCTTCTCGCCTTATTCATCCAACTCTTACAATTTATTACATAAAAAAATTCATGCACTGGTCCAAAAATTTCCAAAATTTTCAACTCTAAGGACCCATTAAATCTCTAAAAAAAAACAATTTTTGGGAAATCCAATGGCAAATTAATATCAAGAGCATCACCAACAACGATCTTAAAGCATTCAAATTCCCATCCATCACCAGCACAAAACGATTCACCCTAAAACGAGTACCCATATTTTTCGTCCAAATTTTAATCCATATGAAAAAATTTATTCCACATTTACTGATCGATAAGACACCCTGTGTACATTTCATATAACATATTTATTTCTTAGTGGTTTTATTTAAAACGTACAAAGGCATAAACACCTTTATCTTTATACGCGTCTTTTTTGTTAATTTTATCAACATAATGGACGGAGAGAACACTACATAAACGATGAGGTACGAACTAACACACGAATCCTTCTTTGGATCACAATTTCATAAACCGATTTTCTTTCAAGCTATCCACTTATTATTAAAAATCCAATTTCTAAATAAATAAAAGGAAAAAAATAGAAGAGAAGAAAAGAAAAAATAATACATACCTCGAACCGAGATCAAAGTATGTAAAGGTTTTGAGCAAAAATCAGGGTTAAAATAATTTTTTTTTCTCTATATCTTTAGAACTAAAAATAAAGTAGGTATAGATACCCAAATAAAAAAAATATTAAAAGAATTAGATTAGGTTCGTTCGGACGTTCCAAATTCTGAAAAAAATTCGAAATTCAGAAATTTTTATCAGCCATCTACGCAATTTTCAAATACTGTTGGCCAATCAGCTGAGAAATACGGTGAAAAAATTAAAAACACTTGCACACATCCATGAAAATCTGCCAACAATAACTGAAAACCGACCAAAGACTTCTAAAAATTTCTGAATTTCACTTTTTTCAGAATTTGCAACGCCCAAACAAACTTATTATTAAGTAAGTATAGTTCCAACGCGAAATTCCCAACATATCTTCATCGCCATCGCGTCTTTTTTCTCATAAATACCTATATTTAAAATTCTTAAAATTAAAAACGAAGGTAAAAATAGGTAATACTTTTACAAGGTGAAAAAGTCGGATAAAAAAAATTGGAAAATTAACAAATCCTTTGGTTTGAAAATAACCATTGAACTTCGTCTCAAGCGAACATAAGCCATCAATATCAACATTTAGGTAGGTAAGTTTAGATAGAAAGTCAGATAGGTAGATACAGAATGTGGCAACGACCAAGAAGGAAAAAAGCAAATTGCTGGGTTAATTGGTAACACGTACAGCTACCAACGAGTAAAAATAAATTTATTAACTATTTATTAATTACGTTAGGTACGTAATGTAAGTACAAATACGTATAATGACGAAACCTAAGCGTAAAAAAGAGAGCGAAAAATGGATGAAAACAGCGATTATTAAAAAAGGAAAAAAATTACAAAAGAGCTTTGATTTCGCGCTATTAAATTTTCGCCAGCGAATGAAAAGGTTGAAAATTTTAGAAATAATTTCACCTAGCGCGTAATTTCTGACGCTTTCACGTTACAAAATTGAAAAAAAAAACGACCAAAAAAATATCTACATAAACTATAATGGTAGGTATCGTTTGCGCGAACGATTCGCAATTAAATTTCAAATGCGGAGGTGCTTGTGAGGGGAGCGATAGAGAGCTTGCATGCTTTTTTTCGTTTTTGAATTTTTTCATCGTCGTTTCTTCGTTTTTCGTCAAACGATGATCAGTGACTCGAAACAGTTCGTTCTGTGTTCGCCGAATTGGACACTGAAGCGGAGGCCATTGCGTCGCCTCCGCCCAGCGAGAGCGCCTGCACAATTCTCGGGTCAGCTTTGCTACCTTCGCGAAATTCTTCCAATGTTAATTTATCGTCGTGATTTTTATCCATTTGATCAAATATCTTGTCTACTCGTTTCTGCGGCGTGTTCTCGTCTTCGGCTTGAGGCTGTTGGCCCTGGGATCAATACCAAGAAAACCCGTATAGATTACAGCTATACGTCGCAGATGTATCTAGGTATTGATGCGAAAATATGTGCAAAGCCAAGAAGCTGCGAAATTTCTACATACAAATAAGCAAAGCTGACAGGCAGTGTGTCCAATTGATATGATCAATAAAAAAAAAGGTGACTAATCCTTATTTCACAAAAAAAAATGAGGAACCTAAAAGTGACAAAAAACCTCATTTTGCATGTATTTTTTGATTCGCATTTTTTCTAAAGCAGGTCGCGTCGCGAAGGATTTCTAAAAATTGGAAGATATTCCAAAAATGAATAGTGTAACAATAACGAGAAGTGTAAGTAATGGTGAGAAAGGAATAACTACTATCAATATTCCAAAAACTTGCAATGACTTCGTAAAGACAAAAAAAGTGACTAAAACCTAGGAAATATTCTAAAAAATTGAAAAATTTAAAAAAAATTGTTTAATTTTTAAAAAAGTTTGACTATTTTTTAAAAATTGAAAAACCTCTCAAAATTTGGATAAGTTTCTGAACATGAGTCTTGCAAAACCAGAACCATAGTACGGACGATTTAGCTTAAAAAAAGCCAAAAGCCAAAAAAAATTCCCGGAAACGGGAAAGTTCGTATATAAGCTTTGTAGAGGGTGTATTTCAACATACCCGACTATCCCTAAAATCGGGGAATATTTTGACCCTCTTTTGGGGTGAGGGGGTTCAAATTTTCGTTTTTCGGCTATAACTTTCAAAATTACATATTTAGGAAAAAATAGTTGGAACAAAAATTGTAGACAATAAAAAAACATACAATTTTGTTATTTACAATTTTTTCTTAGGACGTCATGGGAGGGAGCTAGGGGCTACAGAAAAAATCAATTTTGAAAATTTTCCATTATCAGAAAAATCACCAAAAATCGGGTTAATCGACTTTTAGGGGCGGCTCTTCTGCATAGTACATCCTATTACTATGTAGAATGAGAAAAATGAACAACCGACCCCTCATCTCTAAGTAGGGGGTGGACCCCCTGTAGAAAAAGTTGGATTTTCTCCCTGGAATATCTAAGCTACAGTGAAAAATTCGAAAAATTGGTTCAAACAAACGTTGTAGAGCGTTAAATGACGAACATTTTCCTTTTTTTACATTTTTTCTACGTGGTCTTGGGGCCGAGCTAATGCAAAAAGAAAAAATATCGATGCAGCGTTCGAAAATTTCTCACAAAATTTTAAACCCCCTCTTTTGGGGTCCTATTTGGGTTCAGGGGTTAGATGATTATGAAAATTGACTTTAGTGACCACGAAAACCCCAGAAACCCACTTGTTGGGCTATTGGTTCGCTACATTTTATACCAGGCCTACACACGTGTAATTTATTGAGTTGATGAAAAATTTTCGAACCCCGCGTCGATCTTTTTTCATTTTGCATTAGCTCGGCCCCAAGACCACGTAGAAAAAATGTAAAAAAAGGAAAATGTTCGTCTTTTAACGCTCTACAACGTTTGTTTGAACCAATTTTTCGAATTTTTCACTGTAGCTGAGATATTCCAGGAGAAAATCCAACTTTTTCTGCAGGGGGTCCACCCCCCCCCACTTAAAGATGAGGGGTCGCTTGTTCATTTTTCTTATTCTACATAGTAATAGGATGTACTATGCAAAAGAGCCGTCCCTAAAAGTCGATTAACCCAATTTTTGGCGATTTTTTCTGATAATGGAAAATTTTCAAAATTGATTTTTTTCTGTAGCTCCTAGCTCCCTCCCATGACGTCCTAGGAAAAAATTGTAAATAACAAAATTGTTTGTTTTTTTATTCTCTACAATGTTTGTTCTAACTATTTTTTCGTAAATACGTAATTTTGAAAGTTATAGCCGTAAAACGAAAATTTGAACCCCCTCACCCTCCAAAAGGGGGTCAAAATATTCACCGATTTTAGGGAAAGTCGGGTATGTTGAAATACACCCTCTACAAAGCTTATATACGAACTTTCTTGTTTCCGGGAATTTTTTTTGGGTCAAAACCTAAAATGACCGTACTACCAGGCAAATCTTCAAAAAATTACATAATTTCATAAAAATTCATTGTGTCAACTGAATCTGAAAAAGGAAAATTCTTGCTACATATTTTTTGGATTTCTCTTTCCATTTTTATATAATTTTTTTTTCTTTAAATTTGGGGGAAAAAGAACCTTTTTTTTTATCATTCAATTAAAAATTCAAGGACAGAGGAAAACGTTGAAAATTCTTGCTTTTTGCAGTAGAATCGTTGAAATTCTTACTATTTTCTGTTTTTACGGTTTTTTATATGCCAGTAGACATGATAAAATTAGACGTGATTTTCCAAAAAAATGTCAAATCAATTTTTAAAAATTGGAAAATGTCTTAAAACAAAAACATTTTAAAATTTTTAGAATGATTTTCCAAACATTAGATAACCCTATACAAAACTTTGAAAATTTTTCAAAAATTTGAAATGACTGGCAATTTTGAAAAAAATTAAGAATGTTTCAAGAACCAAAGAATTTTTTAAAACTACAAACATTTTTATAAAAAATGTCAACCAGAACAGTTTTTTTCTCGATAAAATGAACAATTTTCTACATTATTGAGAGATTTTCCCGCAAGCTGAATGATTTTTCAAATGTCTATCAGTTTTTTTTAGACCCTAATCAATTTTCCAAAATTGTGTAACTTTTTCCTAAAATTGTGCAACATTCCAACAACCAGCTGTTGAAGAACTGATCAAATTTTCGAGAATTATTTAGAACTTGGACACATTTACAAAAACTGAATAATTTTTCAAAGCTTGGAGCGAATTTTTAAGACTTCAGAACATTAACAATATTTTTCAAAACTTGAACAATTTTCACTTAAAAGTGGAACATTTTCCAAATTCTTAAAAAACTGAAACGAGATTTCAAAAAAACAAAAAAAATTTCTCAAAAATATTAAACATTGAAAAAATTTAAAAAAACGATTTTTCAAACTTTTGCCACTATTAAAAAAATTGATACAAAAATTTCTATAAATTAAAAAAAATCGAAATTAAAAATATGACTAATCTTTGAAAAAGACATTTTTTTTCAAAAATGTAAAAATCTGAAGAAATCCCAACCTATTTACGACCAGTTTGGTCCCTTAACACCATTCAAATCATTTTTGATCGAATTAAAGAAAATGTGTTACTTCAAGCCTTGAAATACTCTCGGAATTTCAAGAATTTTACCACGACCATTCTTCAAAAATAAATTTTTCCCCGAATAGATCGAAGTCGAAAAATTTTGCCAAGAAAACCAATCAAAATCTGAAATTTCATCTCCCATTTCCAATATTTCAGCCCTCTGAATAGTAATTAAATTATTTTTGTAATTTTATTCTCTTTTATTTCGTTGTAGCGACAATTTAAAACAAAGTGACTTTAGTGAATTTTTGGCGAAAATAGTAACTAAAAGTGACTGAAGTGATGAAAGTGACCAAATCACTAAAAAGAAACAAATTGGACACACTGTGCAGATCATCGATGCTAATCGCTAATGGCTTTAGAAAGAATAGAGATATCAAAATGGTTCTAACAGATTAGATTTTCCAACCGGTGCCCGAAAAATTCTAGCTCCTCCCCTGTACTTTTGGGTTAAAAATCGTAGGCTGGCATTTTGTAATGGCAAAATTTGACAAGTCAAAGGAAGTGCAGGGTGACTTATAAATTCCAGAACTCAAAAATCGCTTCGTAAAAAAAATAATAACGCCCAAAAAATAATTAAATCCGTTAAAAAAATATGAACTCATTCCTCATTGTCCATTGTCCAGGCATTTTAGGAGTTGACCCCCCAAAAATTAAAGCCTAATTTTTTTTTCGCGTTTTACGTTTGTAATGGTCCACTACACAACATACTATAATGGACAACCCACAACCCTCCGCTACCCCCAGGGGAGGAGTAAACGACCGCTGAAAACCGGTTTTTCGTGAATATTTCCTCAAATAAGCCTCAAAATTGAAAAGTAGTTATGAACAATCTTGTTCTACGTGTAATTTCCTATCAGAAAGGTTTTTTGTTTTTTCAAAAACACTTACTTCATTGACCAAAAATGAAAGGTAAAAAACACCTATTTTTCAACAATTTACAGAATTTTTTGAAAAAATCGAAATTTTTGTGAATATCTCCTCAAATAAGCCTCAAAATGGAAAAATGGTTATGAACAATCATGTTCTACGTGTAATTTTCTATTAGACAGGTTCGTTTTTTTTTTTTAAAAACACCCACTTCTTTGCCCAAAAATCAAGGGTGGAAAACGCCTATTTTTTAAATATTTAAAGTATTTTTGGAAATGATGGAAATACGAAGCTGAAAATATTGTTTTTAAATCCTTACGATGCGATGCAAAGAAATGTTTCGTATTACCAATAATCTGCAATAACATCGCGTTTATAGCACTTTTTCTTTCCACATTGGGTACTTTTAGCTTCGTATTTCCATCATTTCCAAAAATACTGTAAATATTGGGAAAATAGGCGTTTTTCAGTCTTAATTTTTGGCCAAAGAAGCGGGTGTTTTCGAAAAAAAACGAACCTGTCCGATAGGAAATTACACATAGAACATGATTGTTCATAACCATTTGAGGAGATATTCACGAAAAACCGGTTTTCCGCGGATGTTCACCCCTCCCCTGGGGGTAGCGGAGGGTTGTGGGGTGTCTATTTTAGTATGTTGCGTACTGGACCATTACGAACGTAAAACGCGAAAAAAATCAGACTTTAATTTTTGGGGGTTTGGTACATTTTTTTCTCTTATTTGCCTGGACTATCATTGAAAACACGTTATTAAAACATTTTAGACTTTTTTTTTTAGATTTTTGTACTTGAAGAAAAAAATTCTTAAAACTAAAAATTTTGAAAATTAAAATTATTAAAAACTAATAGTTGCCCATAATAGAGTTTATCATAAGGGTAAAAAATCATTGAATGCAGATTTGCCTAATAAAAATTTGCAGGGACAAAAATTTACAAAAAAAACAAGTTTTCGTGAAATTAGCAACACTGCTCCCCTACTTAACCCTTTCCAGATACTTTGAATCCGGCGTTGTCCCTTGCTAACCTACATGTAGGCAACCCTTTGTTCGGAATCAACGCGAGGCAATGAGGAACGATTCCTCTCTAAATTACAAAAGAAACGTTGCGTTACAGAACTTTTGGGTCACCCTGTAAATTGTATTTTAAACATATAAAATGTAAAATATTTACATTATTTTTCATTTTTTAATGTGAAATTACAATTATTCAACTGATTTATTATAAGTCAGAACTGCCAACCTACAACTTCTACCACAAAACTCCCACGAGGGCTAGAATTTTTCTACTACGAACAGGGACACCTTCGATAACTTCAGATTTTGACATCTTCGTACATTCTTGCCATCAATTCCGGTAAAAAAAACTGCGCCGAGTCGTCGTCCGAACACGACACGATTTCTACTTAAACGTAAAAAAAACAAAAAATCACGATAAAACGCGAGCAAAACGCCGAAATAAAAAAACACATCGTTCGTCGATTCGCGTCGCGCCGCTTAAATCAAAATTAATACAAGAAAGCTATAATACGCGAGCTAAGGAATATAAGAATTGACTCTTGCCACCATCGTAGCCCTCGTCGCCGCCGTCGCCCAATAACGCAACAAGAATTAATGGCCTTACAAAAAGCAATAATAAACGACAAAAAGGGTTAAAGAGTACGCTTTCTGCAGATTAAATTAATTGGAAAACAGAATTACATTCGATTATTTTTCGCAAAAGCGGGTTCAACTTTTTGCCGAATACCGCTCGCTCGTCTCCCCAGACGCCCGGACGCCGCTCTCGGCCTATAAATTATTTCGTACTAGTCGCTTTGACAAGCTTTCTCGACTTTTCGCGTGTAAATATATTTCAATTTTAATCCGCGTTTTCTGATAAAATTCTAGTCTACCCTTCTCTGAACGATACGATTCCTGTTTCTCGAATTCACGTCCTATATTTTCGTCTGCTTACTCGACTTTTTACCGCCTTTGTCCCAATTTCACCCTCCTCTCACCTTTCCCACAGGGTCCTTTTCAGGCCACCACCAATGAAACATACGCACCTCTTGTAACAGATTTAGGACCCCTAAGATACCATCAACGAATAGCAGCATTAACTCGATTTTTCTAAAAGTCTTTTATTCACACTCGAATAAAATAATTCCGGCTCAAATAATTAAACCGAGCCGAAAATGGGAGAAAAAAATGGCCGAATAAACGCGACCGCGTAATAGGCGCCGATAGAGATGAGGCTGAGGCCAAGTACATGGGTAATGGGTATAGTACCAATAGTACTCGACTAGCGTAAACTAGAAAATTCGTTTACGTCTAATATTTCTTTCTTCCTTCCTTCCTATTGCTTCGCTGCATCCACCGCAAAACGCGAAAATAACGCAGCGACAGCGCAGCCTGCTCTGCAAAAGCATAATACAGGGTGTTCCATGAATCGTCTGTCAAACATATTTTTTTGAATATAACCGGGTACCACTAAAAAAAAACTTGAGATGAACATGTTGCCTATCTTAAGAATTTAAGGGGCAAATGCTGCTTCTAAAAAAATCACGTCAAAAAATTTTTTTGACCATGGGAATGGATAGTATTTTGAAAACTGAACAAATTTTCACTATATGACGTTTTGCCTAACTCAAAAATTGAAGGGGCTACAAAATTTTTCTTTCAAAAACAATTTTTAAAAAATCAACTAGTCAAGGGAATGGATAGTACGTTGAAAACTGAAGAAATTTTGTTCTGTGCACTTTATGCCTAACGTCGAAAATGAAGGGGCTACGGCTCGCGCAAAATACGTGGGCTTCAAAAAATTTTCAAATTTTCCCAATTTTAAATGACCCTTGGTCCCTTCATTTTTGATGTTAGGCAAAAAGTGTACAGAACAAATTTTTTTCTGTTTTCAACGTACCATCCATTCCCTTAATTAGTTTATCAGAAAAAAAAATGTTGAAAAAAATTTTTGTAGCCCCTTCAATTTTCAAGTTGGGCAACAAGTCATATAGTGAAAATTTGTTCAGTTTTTAAAGTACTATCCATTCCCACGGTTAAAAAAATTTTTTGACATGATTTTTTTAGAAGTAGCATTTGCCCCTTAAATTCTCATGTTAGGCAACATGTTCATCTCAAGTTTTTTTTTAGTGGTACCCGGTTATATCCAAAAAAAAAAATGTTTGGCAGACGATTCATGGAACACCCTGTATAGGTATACAGCATTGAGCATACAAGTAAGAGTACGTTTTTCTCCTTCTTTTGCTATCGCTCGTTGTCGTTGTACAGGGACATGGCACCGAAGCGAGGATGGAGCATGGAGGAAAATCTCTACATAATATAAGGAACACGATTCACGGTGATTTATATTCTCCATATACTATATTTGTGTGTGCACCGTAGTAAAGCCATCAAGCAAGGTACTCGTATACGATACGCGAATCGTGTACGCCTATATCGAGCTATTGCCACCGCATCGCGTCGCGACGTACCGAGAAATTGAATCGTCTGAACACTCTTCCGTAGAAAAAAAGGCGAAAAAAAATCAACATTGTACATATTACAACCGAAACTTCGCAAATTGAAAATGGTTTTACCGCATACATCTATCCCCATCTTTATGCAGCTAGGCATACAGAAGTATAGCTTGGTTAGGTTTGATATTTGTATTTTTTTTCATTTTATTTTATACATACGACATAATACATGACAGTTGAGAGAATATACCTACCTATTTACTCACATAGGCATAGCTTTACAGTTAAGCTATTGTAAGATGAAAATGACTACTGTTCCAATGAACCAGTTCCAGTTCCTTGCATAAAAAGAAACGAATTTTTCATTTTCACATGCCACAGTAAGTTCTGACTCAAATAACCCAAAATAAAAATCTTTAGTCTCAAACACGAAAATTATAAGTGATTAGTTCCCTCAACTCAAAAATTCACAAAAAAGTAGGGTCATGTGATCAAAATAAATTTTGAACGCTTTCAAAACCGTTGAAGGTTCGTTAAAATAAATTTCCCTCAAGGCGTCCACAATAATGATTTCCCCTGACTTTTCCAGGTTTTCCAGATTTATTTTTTCAAGTTTTCCTGACTATTTACACATAATATTAATGAAACATACCGAACATACGTGGGGGGGGGGGCAAACGAAGCCATGTCCTGATGGTTCAAGGGCATCTGTACATCGTTTCCAAAATATACCTATATACAGGGTGTTCCGCGAATCGTCTGCCAAACGTATTTTTTTTTAGATATAACCGGGTACTACTGAAATTTTTTTGAGATGAACATGTTGCCTATTTTAAAAATTGAAGGAGCAAATGCTGCTTCTAAAAAAAATCACGCCAAAAAATATTTTCAACGATGGTAATGGATAGTGCTTTGAAAAGTAAATAAATTTTCAATTTATGACTTTTTGCCTAACTTTTAAAATTGAAGGGACTATAAAAAAATTGTTCAAAAAAATTCTAAAAAAATAAACTAATCAAGGGAATTGACAGAACGTTGAAAACTGACATTTTTTTGTTCTGTTGGCTTTTTGCCTAACATTGAAAATGAAGGGGCTAAGGGTCACTCAAAATAAATGAGCTTCAAAAAATTTTCAAATTTGCTCAATTTTTAATGACCCTTAGCCCCTTCATTTTTTATGTTGGGAAAAAAGTCCAAAGAACAAAATTTCTTCAGGTTTCAACGTACTATTCATTCCCTTGATCAGTTCATTTTTCGAGAATTTTGTTTGAACAATTTTTCTTGTAGCCCCTTCAATTTTAATGATAGGCAAAAAGTCATAAAGTGAAAATTTGTTCAGTTTTCAAATTACTATCCATTACCATGGTTAAAAAAATTTAATGTGATTTTTTTAGAAGCAGCATTTGCCCCTTCAATTTTCAAAATAGGCATAATGTTAATCTCAAATTTTTTTTCTAGTGGTGCCCGGTTATATCCAAAAAAATATGTTTGGCAGACGATTCAAGGAACACCCTGTATGTTTTCAAAATAAATTTTCAAGGTGTCTCGCAGAATCGTGAAACTACGAAGAACATATCACTTTTGCAAGACTGAATTGACCTTGTTTTGAAATGAGAAAAGGTTAGAAGTGGCAAAATTATTCACGTAAATTCTTGGGATTTTCTCAATGGTCTGAGCGATAAAGAATCAAAACTAATGTAATTTTTGAAATAATTTTCTAAAATAAGATTCATATCAAGTACCTACAGAAATTAAAAATTGTAAAGACGAAACGTACTTTTTTTTGAAAAATCTTCTGCTCTAAAACATTTTTCCAAGATTTTTGATAGAATTTTTCATAATTATTTTTCAGTAAAAAAACAGGAATTAGGCTTTTTTTTGCTTGGGTGAAACTATGGCGAAAATTTCTTCAAAAAAGTATGTTTGAAACCGATAAATTGGCATTTTTAAAAACAGTTTACAATTTTTTCGGCTTTAAGAACACTTGAGGAAAATGGAAAAAATTACTAATTTTTAGTCAAAAGTATAACTTTTGTATGACTTGTACGGTCCAAAACCGAAAGTATCGAGTACCTACTTTTCTTTTTGTATGACTATTATGCTCGAGCATAGCGAGGGCGATTTTTTTTTTCAATTCATAATCTAATGGACGAAAACATGCATTCAAATATCAATTTTTTTGTTCAATGCAGTTAACAATTTCCAAATAAAAAAAGTCACATTTATTAAGAAATGGAAGGATTGCGCCCAGGCGGAGCGAGGGCGAAAATTTTATGATGAAATGAGCAGAGAAACACTTTTCAGATGGTTTATTCTTATCCTGAATTTTTACAAAATTCCAGCAAACTCTACCTGATTTTCTCAAAACATGGTATCCGACGGATTTTTTCTTCTCAAAAATCACTACTTCTTCATTAAGTACTTACCTAGTACCTACTTGTTAAAAATTTTTTCAAAAACCTCTCCGGCCTAAGGACCTGACTTGACCTCGGTTTTAAAATTTTTTGGACACCTTTTTCTCCTGCATAAGGTACCTACTCGAAAATTTGAATTTATTACAGGAAAAAATTTAATTAAAAGGAAATACTTTATAGTCTACCCATTTTGGAATTGAACCCCAAAGAAATTCTAGTCAGATTTTTTTTTCTTGTGTTCTGTTCATAATGGTCTATTAAACAACATACTAAAATGTCCACCCCAAGGAGTGTCCGGAATCTCCAGGGGAAGCATAAATGCATGCTAAAGACCGGGTTTTCTTAAATTTCATCCCAAATAAGCCTCAAATTCCGAAAACGGTTAAATAATAATGATCTACGGATAATTTTCTACCAGAACGGTTCATTCCCCCCTTTTTTGGCCAATAACGGTGAAAACACCCATTTTTCAAATATTAATGGAGTTTTTTTTTTGAAATAATTGAAACTACAAAGCTGAAGATACCAAAGATTTTATCAGTGAAATGTTTCATTTTTATACACACTAATAAGGTATTCCAAAAAAAAAATCGCACCAAAAATTTCAGCTTCTATGGTGAATCTGAATATTACGAGAGCAATATTGAATATTACATTTAAAAAAACACGTGATTCGAATATTTTCTTACGGTGAAAATACCTCGATATGAATTACCAAGAGTTGGATTGTCGACAGGAGGCACGAATAGCTATTGAGTGGGGGGGGGGATTTACTCCAAGAAATGCCTAAGTGATCGAGCTTGTAGAAAGAAAAGCTAAATGCTAATAATTATTGATGATACGAAATATTTTTTCCCATCATACGGATTCAAAATCAAATGGTCAGTCAGAGGAGGAGGAAGGACAAAATTTTAATTTTGAAAATTTTCATGTTTGGAGTCAAAAAATAATTTTTTGGGATACCGAATACGATCTTGAGATTAAGACTTGGGCGATTTGATTAATTTAACACCAAAATTTTTTTAAATTTTAGTTATTTCCCCTCTACAATTTTGTGAGTTAAAAAAAAATCAATAATTTCAGAAGTATACTTGGATACAAAAAAAACAATTTTGAATACCAAACATAAAAATTACTAAAATTTCAAATTGCCTTCCCGTCCGAGCCACCATTCATTTCAACTAAAAAGGATACAAATCGAAAATCTGAGTTTTGCCTCTGCCTTTCAGGACTTCAGGAGTTTCTTTAGTTTTTCGAAGAAAACAATCTCAAAATCATATTCGGTAGGCTGAAAAACCTAATTTTTGCACACCAAACATAGCAATTTTAAAATTTTTAAATCCCCCTCCCCCCGACTGGACTATAACGCATTCCTTTTCACTAAAATTCTTTTCTGTCATAAATTCAAATTTTCACGTATTTATGCAGAAGAAAAATGAGACCAAAAATTTTCAAAACCGAGTGTGAGTCAGGTTCTTGGGTCGCCAATCGGAGAGGGTTCTGAAAATTGTCCAAAAGTAGGTACCTACCTAATGAACACGTAATGATTTTTGAGAAAACGAAATCCGCTGGACACCATGTTTCGAAAAAATCAGAGAAATTTATTTCAATGTACTTGCAGAGGTTCTGAAAGTGTTTAAAGTTTTTGATGACATGGCACTACTTTCTCATTATATTTTGAGTTGAGGAAACGATTCAACAGGTCCATTTTTTTTCAATAATAACTGACTTTGGTAACGGTTTTAAAGCAATTTTTCAATTCCTCAAAAATTTTTTGAAAAAATGTACCAACCAATACTCAACGTTGAAATCTTCAACCTTGCCTCTTTTCTTGGCACTTTCATAAACCATACGAAAATTTCTTACATTGATGAATATGGAGCAACGCTTCATTATTCGTCGTCATCGTCACATCGGCGTGTCTCACTCTGTATGTACATGCACTCGTCAAAAACCGCACTCGACCACCATAAGGGGATTATAATGGATAAACGGACGAAGAACGAAAAGCATCAGCAATAAATTAACCATAAACTTAGGCCTATAACCCGGATTCGCGAACGAACAGCAGCAAAAATATGATGAATATTTCAAGCTTTCAACTTTCTGATATTCATGTCGTCGTATTACGTATGCATGATGCGAGAAGTGTACAGATACATTATACCTACATATTATACGAGTACGCGAATGGTGGAAAATCCCATTCCTAGGTAGCAATCTACCTCGATACGATGGCGTCGTTGTCGCGAAATTATTTAAAAACGTCGCGTCGCCTTGCCCTTTTACATGCGATATAAATCGTCACCATCGAGACTAGCGAAAGCTCGTTTACGATTAAATTTCTTCCTTTGTCGTTTTTTTTTTTTTTATCTAGCTGGCTATAAGTAAGAATAAGCTATCGTACGTTCAAGTACCTACACATTACACAAACAGCAAAAGCAAATATCCGTGTCGGGGTCGCGAGTACAAATAGGTACAAAATGTGCAACAGTCTGCTTGCTCAGCTATATACTAGAATGCGTAGTAAATATTACAAAAGTTAAGTATACGTATAGATCTATACTACTTACCACCATTTGGTATATGGCGTCGACGATATTGTACATTTCATCGCGTGTTATAAAACCATCATTATCCACATCGTACAGTCTAAAAGCCCCTGCGAAAAAAAAACAAATCAAATGAAAAAAAAATTGAATAAGTAGTTGCACTCGTACGCACGTATTATGAATACCATATCTTACATGGGTAACCATTGTACTCGTATATTAAGCGTAATATGTCTAAATACAAAATTAATTCGTCGATGAATTAGTAATCGTTTTAAAAAATCGCGTAATTTAAATTTCCACTTCGGCGAATATTCTCTCGAGTATGCTACATTAACACGCTAACCCTACACATAGACTACACCAGGGTACGTGTTTTACACAGCTACGATGCCTCCTTCAAACCGGTAAGAAGGCAATTCATCCTAAGCACAAGTATGTTTGCCAACCTTTCGAATCGATAGAAGGAAATATGCTCTTTGAAAAATATTAATCGTAATTTTTTTCAATTTGTCGTATTCTACGACTGCAAATAGGTGTGGAATTAAGGTTAGTTGAATTTAAAGGGACATTGGTGCTTTTTTTTCAATATCAACATTCATTGAGTTAATTTCCCAAGAAGACTAATCGCTCATAAAATATTGAAAAAAATTCAACCGCCCTAAATCAAAATTGCCGAATTTGAAATGCGAATTTCTAGAATTTTTTTTTGTGTCACACTAGAATTTCGATTTCAACTTGTGGTATATCAGATAGGTACCTAACTACCTACCTTAAACGAAACGTTCAAGTGCGATAATTGCAACGAGTTTCATATCGTTTTCCCCTCCTTCCCCTCTTGTGAGATAACAATTTGGTTGAACCTCTATAACTGTAGCTATACGTAGTGTAACAGTTGTATAATTTTCACCAGTATGGTATGTTCTTATTTTTATCTTGTGTAATTTTATATGTTATATTTCTAAACTTTCCAAGTGTAACCTATGTGGTTATACATACCACGTTTTCCGAGTTAATGTTGAATGTTAATTTCGATTTTTTACTGTTTAATTGAGTTAATTTTCGTATGATGTACTTTAAATTTCGCGATCTTTTTGATACTTAATTAGATTGTTTTGAAAGAAATTGTAAGTACCCTATTTGTCAAGTTTCAAAGGTTGATTTTGGTAAATGCCCTTTAGACTACATGGTTTAAAGTTAGGCACAATTTAGGTGTATACCCAGGCCAACCTAGATTTATGTATAATGGGCCCTGGGTTGAGCAGTGTGTCTGCTGTCTTTCGAGATATATAGCTTCCCCCAACAATAGTATTTTCTTAGGGCTTTTAGAGTAACTTCAGAGTTACACTTTGATGGTCTGATAGGAGTATTTTCAGGTTTAGATTTAGAAATATTTCTAATGCTGATTTTCTTAACCAAGAGCGTACTTTTGTTTAATAAGGTTCAATAATATTGATTACAATAGCAAATTAAAAAATTAACTCGAACAAATAATGAAATTAATTTTTAGGAATTGGGACCGGAATAGGTAGTGGCGCGCTAGTGTCGTTTTTTACCTACCAAAGCTCTAAGGGTGATCGTTCTTATCACTTGTATGTATTCTTATGGGAAAATTGTCATTTTTGAAAATTACTTATTAATTCAGTAATGTGTTTAGAAATGTTATTTTTTTTAAATGAGATAATTTGAATCTTCTACTATGCAAAAACAATCGCTATACTTATGTAATCGACTTTGAAAGCCAGTTAAACAGTGATTTCCTCGGCCCCTTTGCCAGAGATTTTAGCGTGCAAAAATCTTATCAGTTACATGTATTTTTATGGTAAAAATCAACATTTTTAAATATTTTTAAATATTATTTATTCAGTAATGTGCTAATAGAATATTCCTTGTAAAAGAATTATTTAAATACTTTCATCTTTAAACTATAGCAACAGGTAAGAAATTCGCATTATAACACTTACGTTTTAAATGCAATCTATCACTTTCCAGAGCTTCCAATGGTAATTTTTTACAAGAAATACTTTATTAACACATCACTGAATAAATAATGTTTAAAAATCTTGAAAAATGATGATTTTTACCATAAGAATACGTTAACTGATAAGATTTTTGCACACTAAAATCTCTGGCAAAGGGGCCGAGGAAATCACTGTTTAACTGGCTTTCAAAGTCGATTACATGAGTACAGCGATTGTTTTGGCATAGTAGAAGGTTCAAATTATCTCATTAGAAAAAATAACGTTTCTAAACACATTACTAAATTAATAATGAATTTTTAAAAATTACGATTTTCCCATAAGAATACATACGAGTGATAAGAACGATCACCCTTAGGAACTAATCCGCTAGAGGGCGGCAAGGCCGACAAGGACAACAATCATTTTCAGTTTACCCGTTTGCGGGTCCCAATAATATGATAAAAATATTTGTTTTGCAGGATATTATAGCATTGGGAGCTGTAATCTTCAGCAACAAAGATAATAAAGTGGTAGTTGTGGTCGCTTACAACTCGGATGAACACCACATGTCGTATGTCTCCGAGGCTTGGATCATAGAGGTGTCCCAATATAGGTCGATGTTTGGTCAACTTGTTAACGAGGCAGTGACTGATTATAGTTCCATCAACTTGATTATCCCAGATTCAATCACCATTTTCTGGTATTGGGTAGAATTTGATGTGGATAGATAGAAATTGGAAATCTTGTTGATCAAAACTCATGTTCCTGGAATTCCTCCGACATTTATAATTCTGGCAGATTGTGGCAAGTTGGATGTGAGTATGCTCTTGTTAGTATCACATTATATAGAATTTAAATAATTAATTGGTAACTTTTATATCGTTATTAATTTTTTTTTCTAATTAACCTTAAATTAGATTCAATAAATTACGGTATTGTTTTGGACAAAAGTAAATTTCCAGAGGCTGTGTTGAGCGATTTCATAACATACCTTGTAAATATTCTACCTCAATTATAGTTTTTTTTTTAGTTAATTATTTTTTTCAGCACTAATTTTTATTGTATTATTTGTAAAAATTAATATCATTATTTGTTAAAGTTAATTTTTTAATTTTCAATTGTAATCAATATTATTGAACCTTTGGTATTAAATTTTGTAAATTTCAATATTTTGAATTTTTATACAAGGTATTTACTAAACAATGTATGCATCACTGCTATCAACAAATTTATCAATAGTATCACCTGGTTCACAAATTATCAATTCACAGCAAAATATATACAAGGTCAGCACCTGACTCCAATTTGTGAAGTGCTGAAATGTAATCCTCCTTATTTCAAAATTGATCACACTATTTTCAGATTAACAGGGTTCAATTCAAGCTTCTGAGGAACTCGTCACCTATCCACAGGAATTCCTAGATTTTATTCCACACAATTTTTAAATTTCTTTCGACTAGGTTTAGCTACAGCATTGTAAGCGAAAATCAAATTATTCTTCACAAAAAATTCAAAAATAATTGAGAATTTTTGAAGAGGCCTGTATTTGAATAGTAATGGACCAAGGATGCTGCCAAAGTTGAAATTTTTTGGATAAGTTAAGTAGGCAATTTTTGCTAAGCATTTTTTCACCTGCATTTATTTTTTGGTCACCCTGTACCAAATAATGTAGATATCACTTAGCTCACTGATTTTAACTCGCACCCCCCAAAAAATACAATTCATTTATTCACTTGACGACTACACTACTATGAGGCTCTGGGTTGCGTTCAGGTTGGGTGTGTATACACAAAAATGACGTCATTTTTGTGTATAATCATATAAACAAATTCAGAGAATGTGCAAATTCGTTTCTTTCAGAGTTAGAAATTAAAAACTGGTGGTTAGCAACTTAGCACCTTTTCCCCTTGAATTTATCAGAAATGATTACAATATTTTCATTGTATGTTTTTATCACTACTTTTTTAATAATCTGAATCTTTCAGGAACGAAACAATCTGATTGGTTAATTTTTGTATACACCTAAAAATGACGTCATTTTCATGTATATACAACCCAACCTGAACGCAACCCTGTGCTTAATACTAGTGTTGGCAAAGTTCGCTAAAAAAGTGAACGAATTCACATTCACGTTCTTTAAAATCGAACTAGTTCAGTTTACGTTCTTTTAAAACAAACTCGTTTGTGTTCGCATTCACTTTAAAAGAACATGTTCACATTCATGTGCAAACACGTTTTTTTAAAAATAAATCAGCAATATGGGTAGGTGGAGGTGGGAACCAGAGTCCAGGGGAAAGAGAATGCTTGTTTAGGAGCAGGAGCGCAGCCAGAGGGGGCTCAGGAGGCTCGAGCCTCCTCCTTAAACTCTAAAAGAACATAATTTTAGTATAAAAATGTTGGGAAAAGGGCATTTTTTGCTCTTCCAATCGTATTTTCCTCTTCTCAAAAATGTTGAAAGAACTTGTTAGTTCAAAAAAGCGTGTTCACATTCTTGAAAAAAGAAGGTGTTTAGTTCAGTTCACCTTCGTGAAAATAGAACGAGTTTGTGTTCTGTTCGCGTTCATTTTAAATGAACACCACAAACTTTGCCAACACTGCTTAATACTAAATGCTTGATACTAATCGGTTAGTAATAGTCGCTTTCTCAATCTCTCTTGTAAAAATCATCTTTTTATCACGTTGGTACTGATAGTGGACTAGTCATTATCTCTTATCTAATGTTTAATACAAAAAAACCTACATAATTGCGCTCTCGTGAAAATTATATTTTTTCTCACCTTGATCTGGATCTTATCTCCTGTCCAAAGTGCAACTGTACCATATCAGCCAGCGTTCGGTTTTCTAAACCTAACACCCAAGATTATACACCACATAAACCAATGTATTCCCATCTATGTGGAAAAGTGTTCTAAATAGCAGGGTTGGTAAGCCGTATTAAAAAATGCGGCTGGCTGACTTAGGCTTATGAAAAAAAAAGGGTGCCATTTAACTGCACGACAGAAATAATGGTTTGCACGACAGACAAAATTGAAATAACGACAACATTATATAACAAGCGACGAAACAAATTAATCCAGGGGGAAAAAAAAGAATAAACGACAGTAAATAAAACACACGTCAAAAAAATGTACCTATTTGGGCGGCAAAACAAAATAATCACCGGGAAAATAATTGAAAACACGGAAAAAAAATTAAACGACAACTTGTGAACGACAATTAAAATCGAAGGAACGACAAAGTACGATTTAAAAAAATTAAAAGTTTGAGCGACAAATAAAAATAAAAAATTAAAATTAAGCAAAAATTACAATAATACACACAACAATTACGACATAATACTCCAACCTACTGCACCAACAAAGCCTTCCTGGCGTTTGATGGGTGTTCGTGCTTGCTTTTATATAAAGACATTTCTCCTGAACATAATAAAAAAAAAAAAAAAATAGAAAATTGGTCGAATAGTTTTGAAGAAAATAACGAGAAAGAGCTTTTAAAAGAAAAAATTTCAATTTCCAAAAAAAGTTGAACTTTTTAAGCCTGAAAAACACCTTTTCATAATTTTTTCCAAATTTTTCATAAGGTCATAGATTTAGAAAACATGGAAACTTCATTTTTGGGAAATCTCCAATTTTTCTGTACTGAAGTGAGTGAAAATTTGAAATTTAAATATCGTTACTTACTAAAAATAAAAAAATGAATGCTCAGAGTAGTATAGAATTGTGAGCCAAAATTAAGGCAGTAGGTATTTAATAAAATTCAATTTCATACTGTCGTTCAATGATTTATTTCTTATCTTAAAAATTGTCGTTTATTCATATTATTTTGTCGTTCATACTTTGTCGTGCAAATTTTACTTTCTGTGTAGTGCATTCCCATTACTCTGTCGTGATTCGATTTTCCCATTTTCGTCGTGCAAACCCTTTCTTTTGTCGTGCAGTTTTATATTCCCCCCAAAAAATACGGCTTCAGCTTTCGGCTTTCGGCTTTCAAAAATAAAATACAGCTTCGGCTTTCAGCTTACGGTTTTTCGCTTTTCGCTTCAATTTTCAAATATTTTGCTAAAAATTGATTTTTTTTTAAATTTTCATCAATGCAGTAAATTTTGCCAGCCTGAATTTTGTCAAATTTTAAAAATTTTGATATGAATTTCACTTTTACAGAAATAGAAACACAGAATTGAAAAAAAATTAAGCCCAAAAAAATAGAGCTTTCGGCTGGCTTTAGCTTTTCAAATATTATACATAGCTTAAGCTTTCGGCTGGCTTTTCAAAACAAAGATTTTACAGCTTTTTTTCGGCTTTCGGCTTAGGCTTTCGGCTGGCTTACCAACCCTGCTAAATAGGCCGCATATTACTACAAGCACCCTCTGCATGCTGAATTTTTCTCATTTCAAATTTCACCAGTTCCTCCTTTTCAGACAAATTTTTCACTTTGATGTATTTATATTTCTCTTCAAAATTGACAACCTGCCGATCATTTATAGAAAAAAAAAACTGAACTCGAAAAATCTGTAAATCGACTGAAAATTTATAGTGATTTGACTTTCAACGTGGAATAAGAGTAAGGGATAGCAACACTCGTAAATACCATTTCAGTCATAGGTGAATGAAATGGTTTTTTTTTGCTTTTATCTAAAAACGTAGTCATACCCTCCATTTTTTTCACATGTAACCAAGACTGAATCAATTTTAAAATCCTCAAAATTTTTCGTTAAGAATGGAAATTTTTACAAAAAATTGTTGTTTTTGGTAAAAATTACATTAATTTTCGCTCTGATTCGATTGGTTCGGTTTGGCTCAGCTTTGTTGAGCTTGTCTCGGCTTGGCCATGGTGGATGCAAGATTTTTGATAATTTTTGCCAAAAAAAAAGGTTTCAATTAAAATTTGAATTTTTATCAATATAAGAGATTCATGCCAGAGATAGTAAGAATTGTCTAAAAAAATGGCCATTTTTGCCCGTGAAAGTCAATTTTTACTAAACATGACAATTGTTACTAAAAATTGGAATTTTTACTAAAAAGCAGTTATTCTTCCCAAAATTGTCGATTCTTCGTAAACCAATGTTTCATAATTTCTGTTTTCAATAATTCAAGAATATAAGTCGTGGGTAAGTATTCAAATTTCATATTTAATGTACCTCCTGAAGCAATCTGAATAAAAAAAACTTGGTTTCTCACTCACCAGCAGCGTTTGCATTACAATTTTGTCGACCATCATCGTCATCGTCGCCATCATTCAAACTACCTACCTCATCTCGACTAAGTAAACGTAAACGAAATATAAAACGGTACCGCGACGTATATACGATACGGTAATACGCGTTTAATGCGCGAGAATTAAAAAGATTTCCAGACCCGATGATGGCTTTCCTTTTTTTTCACTTCCACACTAAGAGCAGAAGCAAAAGGAAGAAAAAAAAGAACGTCGTCGAATAAGAGCACTACGTGAAATCTGCGTAAGGAATATTTGCATTAGTGTAATCGCACGTAAAAAAGGTGCTTTTTAAATGACGAAAAATTCTAGTCTTCTTAAAGAGAGAGCGAACCAAGCTGCTCTGCTCGGTTGCCCGGCCTATTCGTCTAGTACACGACCGTTGAACGTCTTGAAAAAGCAACCCGGGCCGTCACTGCTGTCAGCACCATTATCGCGCGTATTCGGTACCATATACCTACTCGTACCTCGTACACATTATACAACATATAAATATACGTAATTTTTTCTCTCTCTTCTCTTTTCTCGCGCAACAAATCTAAATATGCTTCGGTGATTTTCTTAAAGAAAAAAGTCCCAAAAGAATGATGAAAATTACTGAAAAAAGAGAAAAAGAAAACCTCTCGACGAATTTAAAATTACCATAAGCTCGTGTACCGGTACCGTAAGTACTTGAAATCTACAAAAGTAGAAAGTAGGTACCTAAAAGATGCGAAGAGTATAGCCAGCCATAGGTACTTGTGTACATTTTTATTCGACTTATACGTACCTTGCCACCTTCTTCTACCCTTAATCGCATCTATATACGTAGGTACTTAGGTACACACATATACACTTCTTAAACAGCGCAATCAAAACTCGCTGCTCGACAAAAAGCTTCGAATTCGCTTTGAAGTCTCTCTCATACCAATTCCTATATGAAATTGTAATATCTTGTAGGCTCTTCGCGATACCTACTCAACGAACAAAATAGGAAGTACCTAAATACGATATACGATACATCAGTCCTCCAGACAGATTGTCTTGGATAGAAACATTATCGAACAGTAGGTAGTAGAAATAATACTGCGAAGTGAGTATTTTACAAAAAAAAAAATCCATTTTGACAGAATTTACGATTGTCACAAAGTGATATGTACTTGTAATTAAATTATATGGAAAAGAATGATTTTCAGTTTATTTTCAGCTCTTCTCTCTTTACCTCTACTCTTTTCAAGCTTTCTCCACTTTTCTTTATGTCAACGAGAATACGACGTCAATATTGCGGATATCCTGGAATTGGATAGGTAAAAATTTTGAACAATTTCGATCAAATGTTTTTTTTTTTATGTACACTGAACAGGTACATATTGTATGTCCTGAGAAAAGGTATACCCGTATATTAGAACCTTTTTTGGGATTCGATACAGCATAAGCACGTTATTCTCTTTAGGGTACTTTCGGGAGAGTGGCGTCAACGACTATAGGCTAAAAAGGCGAATAAAGACCGAAACGGATAAACAAATTTGTTTTTAACGCTTTCGCAGTTATCGTTATTATCACCAAGATACCTTCTTCAATTCTAATGCAATAAAACAGTTAGCTCAAACTGCACAATAACCATACAGAGGAAAATGGACAAAAAATTACACATTTCATTGAGATGAGGCATTTTTTCAGTAAAAAGAAATTCAAAAAATTCTCACGCCTAAATCGTGAGACGACCGACTTTTCTTGTGTTTTTACACATGAATCCTAAAATACATGATTACATGTTGCAAGATCGCTCAATCCACTCATTTACTCAAATTTATTTCAACCAAAATTCAAAAGCTATTCAAAATCACGTGAAATTGATGAATAATCTTGCACAATTTTTTTCAATTGAATTTTAACCTCATCGGGGGGGGGGGGGGGTCAGAGGGATAGGATGAAAGAACTGAGCACATATTTGAATTCAAAATTTAATCAATTTCTTGGCGATTTCGTTTCTGAACATTCTAAATTGACAGTTAATTTCAAAGAACTGTCTGCATTTTTTCCGAACTTGATGAGTGTGTTTCATCAAAAAATGATGTATGAATGAGTCACTTTTTACATAAACGACAATTTTTTCCACATGAAAAAGTGGAAAAGTGCTAATCCTACTAGTTTCCATTCAGTCGTCATTGAAAGACTTTGCACTAGCCTCTTTTTCAAAATTCATTCCGGGGAAGGGTTCTCACTTTCATGACACTATACTTTATTCGCTTGTATGCTTTCTAAATATGAATCACCGAATTCAGGGTGTCTAACAAAATTTGTAGAGCAAAAAGCTTGACTTAGCTTGACCTTTTGGAATGACTTTTTATGAATTTTTTGAGGGTCACTCCACAAAACTTGGGCAAAGATCTCAGGAGGAGGGGAGAGGGGGTAAAAATGAGAAATTTGCTAACCAGTCATATTGAAACTATAAAAAACAAAATTCTTGCTTTTCATGTGTTACTTTTATGACTTTGAAAAAAAAACTATAACAAATTCCTTAATAACCCCCCCCCCTGAAAAAATTAAAAATTTCATCTGAGATCGCCTTGAAGTCTTCCAATAAAATTAAAAGAATACTTTTTTTTTTTCGTTTCAAAATATTCAATTGTCTGACGTGAGATCGAAGAGAAGAGATCATATCATAATTTTTAGAAAAAATTGTGTAAAATTACTGGCGAAAATTTTTGAAAAAAGAGCACCCAAAATCTGAAATTTTTCAATTAAAAGTCGTGTTTTTTTCGTGTTTTGTTTTGACTTCCAAAAAAAACGATATCTATGAACTCATCTCCATCGAAACATTTTTGGAAATTCTCATCGAGATCGTTACCTAGATACCTACCGAGTCTTTTAATAAATGAGAAAGACAATTTTTTTCATTTGAAAATATTAATTGGCCTACCATAATTTTGAAAATAAAATTGTGTAAATTTATTAAGCCTGAGCGAAGCGAGGGCAAAATTTTTTGAAGAAAATTGCATTTAAAAGCTAAAATTTCTTCACTGTTTTAGTCAATGTTTTAGTATCGAAAGGGAGGCGAAATCTTCAACCCTTATCTCTTATAACAGGGTGTTTAACAAGATTTGTTGAGCAAAAAGACTGACTTATGCTGACCTTTTGGAATGACTGCATGATTTTTCTGAGGACCACCCCTCCTCCCCCCCAAAAATCTATACATCTGTGTGCCTGGAGCAATTTTTCCGGGCTGAAAATTCAAAAATTTCTTTACATCAACCCTCCACCTCAAAAAAAATGAGAAACACATGCCTCAAATTTATAAATTCACACAATCCCCTGCGATTTTTTAGTTTGTACCAATACCTAAATAAAAAAATCAATGAGGAGGTAGAATATAAATCATTTTATGGAAATATAATCGTGTTGAGCGCGAGCGAAGCGAGGGCAAATTTTTTTGCAAAAAAGATCTACTTTTCCCCCATTCATGTTTTCCAAAACATGGTTAATAATTTCGAATTCTTTTCTATTCCCTTCCCTTTTTTTTCAACATCGTGGTCCAGGGCATCACGATCCAAAAAAACGTAAGATTTTAAACAAATCATAATTTAATGGACAAACACATGCATTTTGAATATCAATTTCATTGTACATTAACATTATGTGTCAACAAAAAATCACGAATAAAAAATTTAGATAAAGGATGGAATAATTTGGCTTGAGTGGAGCAAGGGCGAAATTTTTTGAAAATTTTATAATAAAATAAGCAAAGAAACACTTTTCTAAATGATTTAGATTTAAGTATCCTTTTTTTTTGGATTTTCGAAAAATTCCAGAGAAAGTACCAAAAATGTATTTTTTTGTAATTTTTGAAAAATAGCATGACCTTTTGAGTAAATTAGTCAAAAATCCTGACTTCTACTGACCGGAATGACCTCTTTGAAAAAATCCAGACTTATACTGACCGGACTGACTTATACTGACCATTAGAAACCCTGCATAAGTATAAATTTTAAATCTTATATACCCGAGCAAGGCGAGGGCCAAGTTAAGAATAATTTGCAATTTTCAAAAAAAAAATAAGAGCCCCAAAACGAATATTAACTGAAAAATTTACATTTTTTTCACTTTAAAAAAAATATTTATTAAGGGTAAACGGAAGTTTTTTTTGATTTTTGAAAAAAAGCTTGATCTTTTCAGTAAATCAGGGTAAATTGGTCAAAAAACTTGACTTTTCAGTACCGCATGACTTTTTTGAAAAAATCTTGACTTATCAGGACCGTTAGACACCCTGTTGACTTAGCTTGACCTTTTGGAATGACTTTTTGCATGACTTTTCCAAGCACCCCCCCCCTCCAAAAGTTATGAGTCTGTACGCCAGTACCCCCCCCCCCCCCCACCATACACACATACGCGAAAAATTATACATTTGTCTGCTTGTAGCTATTTATATACTCGTAGGCAATCAATTTTCGATTTCTGATTTTTTTCAAGTTCAACATGAATTCAATTTTTGATCGCCGATTTCCGGCATTTCCGATCATCGATTTGTGACATTTATGAGTAAGTTTTAGCCTTTCAAATCCATTCCAAGGACGCCAAAAAGAAGCAGAACTCCGAGCTTGAGATCAAAATAACTAAGTAACCCAAAAATTGATTCCACAGATCGAGAAAATATTTCAATAACGCCTGCATTTTTAGTAAGAAATTCCGCAAAGCGATTTGCAATATATATTTCGCAGAATTTCTACACGCTGACTAAAAACAAGAAAATCTGCGCGTATGTCAGTATTTTTCTAATTTGTCTCCCATTTCAGACAGCTTATGGTTTCGTAACGTTTGCAATGTCATTTGAGATCACTCTAGGCATTTTTTTCAACCGTGAACCGGCATCGGGCGTGGAAAAAACATGAAAATTATCGAAGCGTGCGGAAATTTTTTAATATAAAAGCCCCGAAAAGAGAGGCATTTGCACAAGGTGGGGAGATAATTTCGGCGGTATTTTAATTTAGCAACAACGACCACGCGGTGGCGACGTTGTCGAAGGCTGCAGCAGTATTTTCGACAAGGTAAATGTACGCGCGAGTGTGTCGAGAAGAGCGGAGTGGCGGTGGTAGCGCCGCTCAAGTATATGGAGAAAAGTTGTAAGCCGAGCTGCGCGATATTAAAGCGTATTACCGAAGCATTAAATTTCCGCTAAATAAATAACCATTACTAAATTTCATTTTCGCGTAAAAATCTTTAATTTAATTGGAAGCTGGCGCGAGCTCGGTGGCGAAATTAAAGCTCTTCGTTATATTTAAATTTTCATTAAAATTCGCCGATTCTAAAAAGCCCTCTAGAATTCGCGGCCTCGTACACTGACTCGGCGTAGGCAAATTTCATTTTTTTACTTTCGCCAAAGTTTCAAAGTCGTGCTTGAGTATGCGAAACTACTGAGAATCGACGAAGGGCCTTAATACCTAGATACAAGATGTCTAACAAAATTCCATAATGAAAATGTAGGACATTTGCAAAACATTTTTCAAACATTTCACGATTTTATTTTCTATTTCAATTTTTCGCTTTTTAAATGTTTAAAATATTTCGAGATTTATTTATTTATTTATTTATTTTTTTTTTTGGGGGGGGGGCAACAATTTAAGTCATGGAATAGGTTTAAGGTATCTAAGCAGATTTTTTGAAGCAAATTCATGATTTTCACGAACTTTTTTATGCACTTCCCCTTCCTCCCAAAAAAGAACATTTTTTTCAAAACATTCAATTGTATCTACAACTTATAAATTCAGACTCGTTGATGGGGGGGGGGGGGGGGAAATAACGCAAAAATTTCAATTATCGAAATTCAACCTAGGAGAAAAGTACAGTGACGATTTTCATACTTTGGAAGAAACATTCGAAAAATTGGCCCTTAGGGAATTCTATTGGGAATTTTTACTTTCGGGCAAAAGCATTCGTGAGGAAGATTTTAGGGAAATTTCGTAATTGGGAAAATGTTCGTTCGGGAACTTGGCTTCCTGAAAATGACCGCGAACCTCTTTTTCAATTTCAATTTTTCGCTTTCTTCTAGATTTCCCAAACTTCTAAGGTGAGGGAAACCCATTCACTACCCTCCTTAATGGTACCCATTCAATTTCAAAAAAGTGGGGCCTAGCATGTTACACAGACATATACCCTTTCGCCTTCTCCTTAGCTCTGACCAGGGTTTCTCCCAATGACCCGGATATACGTTTTTTACAGTGCCAGAAATCTATAATTTTTCATCGGTTAGGTTTGAAGGTTTGGAAAAACAAGTGATGCCATGACATTTTTAAAATAATCATTTTAAGAAAATAAGAAAATTTCTAGAACCTGAGTGAAGCGAAGGCGAAAAATTATGCCTCAAATGATTTTTGAAACCTAAAATTTCATCATTCCCCCTCCCCCCCAAAAAATCAGTGGTCAAGAGGAAATTGAAACTTTTTATCCCCCTCCCTTGAAAACTTCAAAGCGAATTTATTAAGATATGAAAAGCTACAACGTTTTTCAACATCCACTTTCTATCCATCTTTTGTTGTGGAAGTATACGCGTGCCCAAATTAGTTGAGGACAAAGTTTTCGAAAAAATTGGGAATTCTAACCACCGGAATACATTTTTTTTTAAAAATACGTTTTTTGAATACAGGTAAAGCAAGAAATTTTAAAAAAATGTAAGAGTATATAATCAGATAAAGTTATCAAAACTCGAGCAAAGCGAGGGTGAAAATCTTCGCACAAAAAAGTATTCAAACATTAAAGAAAAATGAATCAAAAATTGGAAAGTTTGATTTAAAAAAAAAGAAAGATAACATTTTACGTTTTTGATAAAAATGCGGTACAAATACAGAACTTCTAGGACTGTTAGACACCTCGTAATAAACCTATTCCTAAAAACCTCGTACGTGTTACGCTAACGCCATTCTACAGTATGACACAGAAGTCTTGGGCACTTGAAACACTTCACAATATCTCAGAACTGAAAAGAGATACCAAAACGGTTCAAACAACAATGCGTTCCTGGCGTCGCGTCGAGAACATTGAAGATCGGTAATCATACTTTCAGCCCAACGTATAGGGTGTCCACAAATTGAGAAACCGGTTTTGGTCAAAAAATGGGGGTCCGGTTTTTTTTATTGAAATGAAGTCTACACACTGACGCGATTAAAATGTCATATGTTTTTTTGAAACCGGTTGAGCAGTTTCGAACCAGTTGTCAATAATATCCAAAAAAGTAGAGATATGAAAAAAAGTTTGAAACAAAAGTGGTAGATAATTGAAAAACAATTATTTTTTGTTCCATGACGTTTTTTTCCATCTTGCAATGGAAAGAAGTTATGGTACAAAGAACTCGAGTATAATTTTTCCTTTTTTAAGCCATAACCCTTCTCCATAGATAGGTGAGAAAAAAATTACAGAACATAAAATTTTCAGTTTTCAATTCTCTACAACTTTTATTTCAAACTTTTTTTGATATCTTCACCTTTTTGAAACTGGTACAAGTCGATAACCAGTTATCAAAACGTGGAGATAACAAAAAAAGATTGAAATAAAAGTTGTAGAGAATTAAAAATTGAACATTTTTTGTTCTGTAATTTTTTCCTCATCCAGCAATGGAAAAGAGTTATGGCTTGAATAAGAAAAAATTACTTCAAACCTTTTGTACAACTTCTTTCCATTGCAAGATGAAAGAAAAGTTATGAAACAAAAAATCATTTTTTTTTTATTCTCTACAACTTTTGTTTCAAACTTTTTTTCATATCTCCATTTTTTGGATATTTTTGTCAACTGGTTCGAAACTGCTGAACCGGTTTCAAAAAAACATATCATCCCTATCATGAAAATAATGCCGATCCGTAGGCGTACAACGCGTATTCTGGGATATAACGGAAACGACTGCGTATTTAAATGCAAAACATTACAGATACGCGTCATACTCCGCAACCAGTCGCGTCTTGATCTTACAAAACTGGTGATTCCAGTTTTAGAGATCGATGCGCATGCGCATGTATCCCTACCGCTATCCTACACCCAAGCGGGAGGGATACATCACGGATGTCAAGACATCTGTGATTCCGATTTGCCGAGTAGAATGCGGTTTTGGTAATCTTATCCCATAAAATACGCTAAGAATTCCGTTTATCCTCAGTTTACACATTGCAATTTGCTTTAGTGATGTTGATATTTCCTATTTTCCATTTAATACAGAGCCGGACTAAACGAGGGCAAGGGGGCATTGAAAAATTCAATACTTGGTCGGAAATTTTTTATTTGAGTTGGAAAATTTTGAGTTCTGCCCTGGAGCTGGGATTCGCCTCAAAAATTATGATCTATCATTTTTTTAAAATTTTTCTTAAAGAATTTCTGAAATTTTTTTCAACATGTTTTTAAAATTGATACTTCTACAAAAAAATTCAGTAGGTATTAAATTTTTGATGGAATTACAAAATTTATTTTTTTAGAAAACACAATTCATTTTCCAGAAGAATTTCAAAACTTTTTCAACAAGCTTCTATTACAATTACACAATATCTGAAAACAATTTATTTTTTAATACAATGTCACAATAATTTTTTTGAAAAAATTTTAATTTTTAAATTGGTTTTTTGAAAATTATTCAAACTTTTCACAACTTATTTTTAAAATTACTTTCTCTATGAAATTCTAAAATTGTTTGTTTGAAAAAATGTGTGAAATTGATTTTTCAAAAAATCGTTGAAAAATTTTCAGGGTAAAATTCTTTTTTTAAAAACCCAAGTTTAATTTTGCCAGTTTTTCAAAATTTAATTCAAATTAATTTTAATTCATAAAAGTCAAAAGATCAAAATAATTACAGAAAGGAAAAAAATATAATTCATATTTTTCTTACTTCAATTCAAAAATTTAATCCAAAAAGTCTGAAGCTTGAAAAAAAAAATTAAAATCAGATTCCAGTATGTATGTATTTTTAAATTTAATTCAAATTTTAATCCAAAAACCCTATTGACAAAAAAAAATGAAAAATGCTAGCAAAATGCTAGCACACCTTGCTAGCATGTGCTATCATCATTTTGGACACTTTTGAACCCGTTTTGTTAGCAATTATGCTAGCATTTTATGCTAGCACTTGCTAGCAATTGTTAGCAAGTGCTAGCATAAAATGCTAGCATAATTGCTAACAAAACGGGTTCAAAAGTGTCCAAAATGATGATAGCACATGCTAGCAAGGTGTGCTAGCATTTTGCTAGCATTTTATGTGCTAGCGTAAAGCTAGCAATATTGCTAGCAAGTGCTCGCATAAAATGCTAGCATAATTGCTAACAAAACTGGTTCAAAAGTGTCCAAAATGATGATAGCATATGCTAGCAAAGCGTGCTAGCATTATGCTAGCATTTTATGTGCTAGCGTAAAGCTAGCAATATTGCTAGCAAGTGCTCGCATAAAATGCTAGCATAATTGCTAACAAAACTGGTTCAAAAGTGTCCAAAATGATGATAGCATATGCTAGCAAAGCGTGCTAGCATTTTGCTAGCATTTTATGTGCTAGCGTAAAGCTAGCAATATTGCTAGCAAGTGCTCGCATAAAATGCTAGCATAATTGCTAACAAAACTTGGTCAAAAGTCTCTAAAATGATGATAGCAAATGCTGCTAGCATGGTTCTAGGGTTTTGCTGGTATGCTGTGCTAGCATTCTGTAAACATTTTACTAACAATTGTTACACTTTTAATATGATGTACTTACCTTTGCTCTGGGTCTTGGGTTAGAGGAGTACGCCACCATGTCAGGTTGTATGTTAGGTATTAAAAGTAATATTTAAACTTGGAAGTCAAAAAAATTTTTTTCCTCAATTTTGACCAAATTTGGAAATTTTTTTGATTTTTTAGAATATTGCAATAAAACAAAATTTCTAAGACATATTCAACAAATTTTTATCCCTCCCCTTGGGGGCTGGAGCCCCAAAATTCACAATTCAAGAACAAAATGGAAATAAAATATAATAAAACTCAAATTTTGTAAAATTTGTGTGTGATATATTAAATATATGTTTTTGAGGATGTAGGAATATGTAATCGGCCATAATTTTCTCTTGGAAATGAAGGGTTGGGGGAGGGGGTGTAATAATGACTGAAAAAATTTGAATTTTGAAATTGTTTTGTGTGGTACATCAAAATCCATATTTTCGAGGGCGTAGAATACAAATTCGACAATATTTTTCTCTTGGGGATGAATGTTTAGGGCTGGATGCGGGGGGAGGGGGTGGGGGTAAGACTTGAAAATTTTCAATTTTTCGAGTGATATATCAAAATCTAGGTTTTTGAGGACGCAGAATTCGAATTTGATGATATTTTTCTGTTAGGAATTCAAGAGTTGGGTGTGGAAGGAGTGGGGAGGGGTTGAGACTGGGAAAATTTTAATTTTTCGAGTGATATATCGAAATCTATGTTTTCGGGGACGTAGAATACGAATTCGACAAAATTTTTCTCTTGGGATGAAAATTAAGGGTTGAATGCGGGGGAAGGAGTGGGGATGAGACTTGGAAAATTTCAATTTTTCAAGTGATATATCAAAATCTAGGTTTTTGAGGACGCAGAATTCGAATTTGATGATATTTTTCCGTTAAGAATTCAAGAGTTGGGTATGGAGGAGTGGGGAGGGGTTGAGACTGGGAAAATTTTAATTTTTTGAGTGATATATCGAAATCTATGTTTTCGGGGACGTAGAATACGAATTCGACAAAATTTTTCTCTTGGGATGAAAATTTAGGGTTGAATGCGGGGGAGGGAGTGGGGATGAGACTTGGAAAATTTCAATTTTTCAAGTGATATATCAAAATCTAGGTTTTCGAGGACGCAGAATTCGAATTTGATGATATTTTTCCGTTGAAAATTCAAGAGTTGGGTGTGGAGGAGTGGGGAGGGGTTGAGACTGGGAAAATTTTCATTTTTCAATTGATATATCGAAATCTATGTTTTCGGGGACATAGAATAAGAATTTGACAAGATTTTTCTCTTACGGGCCAAGGATAAGAGAGGGAGGGGGCGGAAAAAATTTGAATTTGCAGTTTTTTTGTGCTATATATCAAAATCCATGTTTTCGAGAGCGTAGGAAACGAATATATTTTTCTCTTATGTGAATTTTTCAATTTTTTCGAGTGATGTATCAAAATCTAAATTTTGAGGACGTAGAATAAGAATCCAGAAATATTTTTTTCTTAGAGAAGAAAGATAGGGGTTGGAAGAAGGGACAAGACTTGAAAAACAATTCGCTATTCTTTCTTTTGTGATGTATCAAAACCTAGGTTCTCAAGGATGTGGAGTGCAAATTTGACAATACTTTTCCTCAAACGTCTCAAAGAAATGAAGCATTGGGTTGAGGAGGTGAGTGTTGAAAAAATTATAATATTGCGATATTTCCATGTGGAATATAGCGTTATTTGTTTCTTATGTAGAGGGTGATGGATGAGATCTGGAATAATCGTAATTTTTTTCAACTTTTATCAAAATGAATGTTTTCAAGAGGGTGAAGATTACAAATTTGGCGATATTTTTCTGTTTGGTTAGTGAGGGGTTCTAAGGGTAAGACTTGGAAATTGTATAATATTTGGCAACATTCTTTAGTGATTTAGCCCTACTGAAAATTTTGCTAGCAAAATACTAGCATTTCTAACCCATCAAACACTAGCATCACTCTAGAATAAGTCAGGCTCTACAGATTTGCTAGCCTAAAATCAGCTAGTGGCAACATGTTAGCGTTTTGCTAGCAGATTTGAAGCTAGTTCGAGCTAGTATTATTTATGTTAGTGAAATGCTAGCATTTTGTTGACAGTATAATGCTAGAAGTTTGCTGGTGGTGAAACGCTAGCATTTTGCTAGCAGATGCGAAGCTAAGTATTTGGCTACTGTAACTAATTGTTAGTAAATTGCGCTAGCAAAAGGCTAGCACTATGCTAGCAGACATAATGCTAGTCTAACTTGAGCTAGTGCGATGCTAGTATTTGGATACTTTAACTTTTTGTGAGAAAATTGTGCTAGCGAAATGCTAGCATTTTGCTAGCAAATCTGTAGCTAGCCTGTCTTATGCTAGAGTGATGCGAGTGTTTTGTTAGCTATGTTAGGAATGTGTTAGGAATGCTAGTAAAATACTAGCATTTTGTTAGTGGTAAAATGCTAGAACTTTGCTAGTGGTGAAACGCTAGCATTTCGCTAGCAGATGCGAAGTTAGTTCGAGCTAGCATCATTTATGCTAGTAAAATGCTAGCATTGTGTTAGCGGTAAAATGTTAGCATTTTGCTAGCAGATGGGAAGCTAGCTCAATTTATGCTAGCGTGATGCTAGTATTTGTCTACAGTAACTGATTGTTAGCAAATTGTGCTAGCAAAAAGCTAGCACTCTGCTAGCAGACATAATGCTAGTCTGACTTGAGCTAGTGCGATGCTAGTATTGTGCTACTGTATTTTTTGTTAGAAAATTGTGCTCGCGAAATGCTAGCATTTTGTTAGCGGTAAAATGCTAGAACTTTGTTAGTGGTGAAACGCTAGCATTTCGCTAGCAGATGCGAAGTTAGTTCGAGCTAGCATCATTATGCTGGTAAAATGCTAGCATTGTGATAGCGGTAAAATGCTAGAACTTTGCTAGTGGTGAAACGCTAGCATTTCGCTAGCAGATGCGAAGTTAGTTCGAGCTAGCATCATTTATGCTAGTAAAATGCTAGCATTGTGTTAGCGGGAAAATGCTAGAACTTTATAAATGATGCTAGCTCGAACTAACTTCGCATCTGCTAGCAAAATGCTAGCGTTTGACCACTAGCAAAGTTCTAGCATTTTAGCGCTAACACAATGCTAGCATTTCACTAGCACCTTTTTTTAAACATAAAGTTACATTTGCGAAATATTAGCATCACACTAACATCACTAAGCCTAGCATACTAGCTTCGCATCTGCTAGCAAAATGATAGCGTTTTACCACTAACAAATTTCTAGCATTTTACAGCTAACAAAACGCTAGCATTTCACTAGCACAATTTTTCTAACATAAAGTTACATTTTTGCCAAATACTAGCATCTCAATACCATAAATTAGACTAGCTTGAACTAGCTTCGCATTTGCTTTGCCACCAGTAAATTTTTAGCAGTGTATATTAAAAATGTGCAACTGTAGCAATTGAACCGTTTTGTTATCTTATTCATAGAAAAGTAGGTAGATCCCTATTGACATTTTTGCTAGCAAAATACTAGCATTCCTAACACATCCATAACAAAGCTAGTGGTGAAATGTTAGCATTTTGCTAGCAGATGGGATGCTAGTTTAATTTATGCTAGCGTGATGCTAGTATTTGTCTACAGTAACTGATTGTTAGGAAAATGTGCTAGCAAAATGCTAGCACTCAGCTAGCAGACATAATGCTAGTCTGACTTGAGCTAGTGCGATGCTAGTATTGTGCTACTGTATTTTTTGTTAGACAATTGTGCTCGCAAAATGCTAGCATTTTGCTAGCAAATCTGTAGCTAGCCTGATCTATGCTAGAGTGATGCGAGTGTTTTGCTAGCTTTGTTAGGGATGTGTTAAAATGCGAAGCTAGTTCAAGCTAGTCTAATTTATGGTATTGAGATGCTAGTATTTGGCAAAAATGTAACTTCATGTTAGAAAAATTGTGCTAGTGAAATGCTAGCGTTTTGTTAGCTGTAAAATGCTAGAAATTTGTTAGTGATAAAACGCTATCATTTTGCTAGCAGGTGCGAAGCTAGTTTATGCTAGGCTTAGTGATGTTAGTGTGATGTTAATATTTCGCAAATGTAACTTTATGTTTAAAAAAACGTGCTAGTGAAATGCTAGCATTGTGTTAGCGCTAAAATGCTAGAACTTTGCTAGTGGTCAAACGCTAGCATTTTGCTAGCAGATGCGAATTTAGTTCGAGCTAGCATCATTTATGCTAGTAAAATGCTAGCATTTTGTTAGCGGTAAAATGCTAGAACTCTGCTAGTGGTAAAACGCTAGCATTTTGCTAGCAGATGCGAATTTAGTTCGAGCTAGCATCATTTATGCTAGTAAAATGCTAGCATTTTGTTAGCGGTAAAATGCTAGAACTCTGCTAGTGGTAAGACGCTAGCATTTTGCTAGCAGATGCGAATTTAGTTCGAGCTAGCATCATTTATGCTAGTAAAATGCTAGCATTTTGTTAGCGGTAAAATGCTAGAACTTTGCTAGTGGTAAAACGCTAGCATTTTGCTAGCAGATGCGAAGTTAGTTCGAGCTAGCATCATTTATGCTAGTAAAATGCTAGCATTTTGTTAGCGGTAAAATGCTAGAACTTTGCTAGTGGTAAAACGCTAGCATTTTGCTAGCAGATGCGAAGTTAGTTCGAGCTAGCATCATTTATGCTAGTAAAATGCTAGCATTTTGTTAGCGGTAAAATGCTAGAACTTTGCTAGTGGTAAAACGCTAGCATTTTGCTAGCAGATGCGAAGTTAGTTCGAGCTAGCATCATTTATGCTAGTAAAATGCTAGCATTTTGTTAGCGGTAAAATGCTAGAACTCTGCTAGTGGTAAAACGCTAGCATTTTGCTAGCAGATGCGAAGTTAGTTCGAGCTAGCATCATTTATGCTAGTAAAATGCTAGCATTTTGTTAGCGGTAAAATGCTAGAACTTTGCTAGTGGTAAAACGCTAGCATTTTGCTAGCAGATGCGAAGTTAGTTCGAGCTAGCATCATTTATGCTAGTAAAATGCTAGCATTTTGTTAGCGGTAAAATGCTAGAACTTTGCTAGTGGTAAAACGCTAGCATTTTGCTAGCAGATGCGAAGTTAGTTCGAGCTAGCATCATTTATGCTAGTAAAATGCTAGCATTTTGTTAGCGGTAAAATGCTAGAACTTTGCTAGTGGTAAAACGCTAGCATTTTGCTAGCAGATGCGAAGTTAGTTCGAGCTAGCATCATTTATGCTAGTAAAATGCTAGCATTTTGTTAGCGGTAAAATGCTAGAACTTTGCTAGTGGTAAAACGCTAGCATTTTGCTAGCAGATGCGAAGTTAGTTCGAGCTAGCATCATTTATGCTAGTAAAATGCTAGCATTTTGTTAGCGGTAAAATGCTAGAACTTTTCTAGTGGTGAAATGTTAGCATTTTGCTAGCAGATGGGATGCTAGCTCAATTTATGCTAGCGTGATGCTAGTATTTGTCTACAGTAACTGATTGTTAGCAAGTTGTGCTAGCAAAAAGCTAGCACTTTGCTAGCAGACATAATGCTAGTCTGACTTGAGCTAGTGCGATGCTAGTATTGTGCTACTGTATTTTTTGTGAGAAAATTGTGCTCGCGAAATGCTAGCATTTTGCTAGCAAATCTGTTGCTAGCATGGTTTATGCTAGAGTGATGCGAGTGTTTTGCTAGCTTTGTTAGGGATGTGTTAGGAATGCTAGTATTTTGCTAGCAAAAATGTCAATAGGGAAGGCAAAATGAAGCTTGAAACTAATTTTTGAAAAATGAGATTCTTATCCTAATTACTATCTATCAAAATTAAATTTAAATTCAAAAAGTTGAAAGCTTTTTTCATATGTGTATTTTATATTACTCAAAAATATTTTAAAATTTCAGTTTTTCCATATTTTATTTCCTTTTTCTTCTTAAAAGTGTAAATTTTGAGGTTCCAGCCCCCAAGGGGAGCAATAAAAATTCGTTGAATGTCACCTAGAAATTTGTTTTTATTACAATATTTCAAACAAGAAAAAATTTTCCCAATTTAAACGAAATTGAAAAAAAAAATTTGTTGACCATACAAGTTAAAGTATTACGTTCAGTACATAGCCTTCAACCCGGCATGGTGGCGTGATCCTCTAAACCGCGACGTACGGAAGGTAAGTGGTTTTATCGTTTTATCGTTGTATTTGTTGTGTTGAGCAGGAGAGGGATGAAGCCTGGAAGCAATCGTCAAATTTCGGCACCGCCCTCGCCCTCCACAACTATATGTAACATCTACGGTCTGTATTTTTTGTAAAAAAAAGAATGTGTATACAATTGCGTTTACGCATGCAGAAACGTATGCGTTTACGGATGCGTATACGCACTGGAATACGTATTATTAGTCCCGAAATCGGTATGCGTATTGATATGCGTATGCCGACGCGTATACGCATACCGATCGGCATTATTTTCATGATAGGGATATTTTAATCGCGTCAGTGTGTAGACTTCATTTCAATAAAAAAACCGGACCCCCAATTTTTGACCCAAACCGGTTTCTCAATTTGTGGACACCCTATACGTCGGGCTGAAAGCTTGATTATCGATTTTCAATGTTCTCGACGTCTATCACATTGCCGTTTGAACCGTATTGGTATATCTTTTCAATTCTGAGATATTGAGAAGTGTTTCAAGTGACCAAGACTTCTGTGTCATACTGTATTATTGCTTCGATTGATTGCAAGCAAATTTTTCTTTCTCATTTTCCCAGGGAAAAATGGTGGAGCAACGTTCCAAAAAAACATTGCCTATTACATATAAATCCACTCGTACATAGAAGTCAAGTGTTTGTTGTTACCATTCACTTATCACTGTTTACTTCGAACTCCTTTTCCAGAAAACATCAAACATCTACGACTAAGCTATCGCTTACAGGTGTTGCCATATCTTTTTTTGGGGTATGCGAACCCATTTCGAGCAAAGTACAATACATAAATACACAAGGCACACCGGAGTGTGCCAAAAATACGTTTATAAGCAAACAGGAGGGTGCGTTGGCAATATAGACATAGGTACGACGAATTGAACACGATGTAACAAATTCAAACTACTTGAAAAATTTCAAACGAGTGGGTAGGTTTAGTAAGCATAAGCGAACATATATCATATATCTTATATATAAGTTAACACGTTTAATATATATGATACTCTGCGGGCTGATGAAGTGTAAAATTCGCGTACAAGCTGCCACTCATGTACTCGTGTATCATGACTGGGTATAGTTTACTTATTGCCTTCCACTAACGTAACCCTTTCCTTCAGCGCTTTTCCTTTTCCTTCGTTTATAGGTTCATACTCTTACTGTATCTTCGAGGAAAACTACAGAGAGAGAAACGTGCGCTGAAAATTAAATATGTATTCTCTTTTTACGATTTTTCGTTACGCCATTTCAACTCCGTTATATTACTTAGTGTTTTTCTTTCATTTCATTTTTCATCACCAAATATACTACATACGAGTACGTACAATCTGCGCAGCATACTGAACTCATTCGTCTTAAAATAAACAAAGATCATCTTTGTGCGTTCGTTTTCGTACGAGCATTTCAAAAAGGTGAAAAATCGTATTACATAAACCGATGAGTTATTTTCTCGATTCTCGAGCACGATACAACTTTAAATGCTTTTCTCTCTTACTGCTTTTTCAGCTTTTTCGCACGATTATTTGAAATTTCGTCAATCATCTTTGAGCGTTTGTTTCACGCAATTAATGTTTGATATCCGAAACATCAACTGATCGTCTTATATGCAAGAAACTTTGAACAAGGTACACATATTTTATGTACTACAAAGGTATTCGATTTACGCAGAGTAAAAGTAGGTACCTTTTACCACACACCCCTCCCACATACCATCCAATTGTCAAAACTAAACTAAAGGGGAAACAGAACCCCCGCTGAATAAATGAGCTAACTCGACGGAAACGAACAAAGTCACGAGAAAGTCTCGTAAAAATCTCAACTTCGGACTATCTATTCATAACGATTCCGTATTCCGACATTTTTATTGTACATTACGAAATTTTTACGACACCAGTAACAAAAGAAAAGGGGAAAAAGTGAAACCGAAAGAAAAAAGGAAAGAAAGAAAGTTTTCAAAAACTCGTTAGACAAAAAAAATAATAAAAAAACATACATATAGCTACAGACAGATATATACACACACGAAGATTTCTGTTTAAGGTAGCACGGGCATCTTAATATCAAAAGTTTAAAATTACAAGAGAATAGCGTTTCAAACACATAGATAGATGAGAACAGGTAAACTTGAGATGGTCATAACATTTCAAGTACCTTTTCTTTAGTTTTTTCAAGAAAAAAATGAGCGTTTTAAAAAAAAAATGCTAGGTAAGTTTAAGATTCTAATTCAGAAGATGTTCTAATTTCTTTGTATTGCCCGTAGCTGTCGATTCGAACCTGAGAACGAATCATTTCCATAGAAAAATTGACCGAACGGAAAAACCCATTTTCAAATTCGTCTTCAGAAGATCAATTTACTCCTATATTCACATCTTCACGCAATCATTCCACTCGTAAGTACGTAAAGGGTATGGTCGGATAAGTGGTGAATTCGGCCCCAGGCGCTTTTGGGCTCCCTAAACACCTCAAGTCGTGTATATTGATTAGAAATAATTTTTCACAAAATTTTGGACCCCTACCCTCCGCTCTTTCGGAGCAATGGCCATTTTATTGCATCATTTTCAAGAATTTTTAATTTCAACGGAAGTGAAGGAAATTTTTTGTTCTTAGGCACAAAGTTACATCTCATAGAGGTGTATTTATGATAATTTTTTCAACAATTTTGGTGCACTCCTTCACGTTTTTTAGGCCATTTGAATTTTTCTACACCCTGGAAAAATTTCTAAAAAATACGTTTTTTTATGTAAAATTTTTCTGTGTACTTGGTTTTGGCGATTTCTCTGAACTAAGGGCCGAAAATCGCGAAAACCCGTACTAAAATGTTGTTATTTTAGCAGAATTTTCAAATTTTGAGCGTTTTATGCAGAAAGAAATGACTCAATAAAAAAACCAATCCCATATTCGTGTTCAGCAGGTCAAACTATCTCGATAAACACCTTTTTCGCGAGTTTGGCTTGAAGCTTCAAAATTCACATTTTCACTGATTTTTCATGACAAAAAAGTGAATTTCGAGACTTCAAGTAAAACTATCGCGAAAAGGGTGTTTGTCGGGGTAGTTTGACCTGCTGAAAACGAATATGGGATTGGTTTTTTCATTTAGTCATTTCTTTCTGCATAAAACGCTCAAAATTTGAAAATTTTGCTAAAATAACAACATTTTAGTACGGTTTTTCGCGATTTTCGGCCTTTAGTTTAGAGAAATCGCTAAAACCAAATACACAACAAAATTTTACATAAAAAACGTATTTTTTAGAAATTTTTCCAGGGTGGTCGGTCTTCGCTTATACCTATGATATTTTTTACGATTGAAAACTTCAAATGACCGAAAAAACTTGAAGGAGTGCACCAAAATTGTTGAAAAAATTATCATAAATACACCTCTATGAGATGTAACTTTGTGCCAAAGAACAGAGAATTTCCTTCATTTCCGTTAAAATTAAAAATTCTTGAAAATGATGCAATAAAATGGCAATAGGTCCGAAAGAGAGAGAGGGGGTAGGGGTCCAAAATTTTGAGAAAAATTATTTCTAGTCAATATACACGACTTGAAGTGTTTAGGAGCCCAAAAGCGCCTGGGGCCAAATTCACTCCTTATCTGGCCATACCATTTTTAAAATTAATTTGTTTACCTAAAATTTTTTTCAATTTGAAAATGTTATGAAAAATTGATGCCAGGTTCGTATTTAACGAGTCAAAATGCCCAGATTGTCACTTCTCTCCGTATATTTCAGATCCTCAAATTCAAAATTAATTTTTTGCAATGATTTTTGATAAGCAACATGCAGATTGCAAGAAATCGTGCAATTGCACGAGGGTTAATAGCTCATCCAAGATGGTGTATCATTAATGGTGAAAGATGGTAAACATTTATTTACGGCAAACCGGTTATGCAATTTTATTAACGCCAATGAAACGAATCGTCCAGCATAGAAGTATGTAGGAGTTGAGAATTTGTATTGTAGAAATTAAACTAACTCTGCGATTACAGTGTTGCCAATTTAGCATAATTATGCCAGATTTAGCATAATTTTTTTGGTGTTTTCAGGCTTCCTGGCATAATTTTATGATTCCAGGAAGCTAAAAATGAAAGAAATAAAAGTAGCGTGATTTAGCATAATTTTTGGCGTAATGCTAAAATTCTGGCAACACTGCTGCGAATGCATCTCAACTAATTCGTTCTCATAAAATAATTTTCATTTTTCAGAACTTCACAGAATTAATTTTTTGTTTCAAACCATTTGAACCCAACTAAAAAAAAAAAACTACATGACCAGAACTGTAAAACGCGTAAGTTCTGGAGTATGTAGATAAATCTAACATCAGGGAAGGGTGAAAGGGTGCTTACATGTGTAACACACTTGTTTCGAAATCGACTGGACATCACCGAGGACGGACGTGGGCAGATAATTTTTTGCGGATTTCTCGCGAATGTGCTTTCAAATTCTCTACATGTTACTCTTTCCATTGCTAATTGAAAAAACACTGACAAAAAGTGCAATAAATTAAAAAAAAAAGTTTGTCTAAATTTATGAATTGAAAATGCACTTCAAAATTCAGAAAATTAGAAAAAAGAAAGGGAAATAAACAATTTCCCAAAATGGACATCATGTCCCACACCTTTGATTTCTCAAACCAGTAAGTATCAAACAAAACCCACCAAATACAAAAACTGCCACTTCATTGCCCACGTAAAAGATGAGTAATTATAGCAAAACCTGAACGTAGCCTAATATTTTTCTCAATTTTCAAAATTAAAGCCATCGTAGCTTTTTTCTTTCTGTAAAATTTAGCCACTGCGATTTAGGGGTGTCAAGAGTGAGCAATAGCTAGACTGGATAGTTTTGCCCTTTTTTCGAAAAGAAATTGTGTAAAAACTTCAAAAAGATCTGGTAAAAATTTTACCTCCTGAATGACTTTACTCGTGAAATTTTTTTTTTAAATTGAAAAGGATGGAAGAAATTTTGCTTAAAATTAAATCAGTGTCCACATTTTACCCTTATTCCATTTTTTAGAGATTAAAAAATCACTTTTCAATGTTTTTTTTTTTTAAATTGAAAGAAATTTTCTCAAGATGGCTTTAGTACGGATAATCTTCCCTCAAAAAAAAAACACCAACCAAGATTTTATACCACTATTCCTTGCCACATAGTCCTGACCATTATTAAAAAGTCCAGAAAAATGCATGGTGTGTTTTTTTCTGAAATTGAGGAAATGATGGAAAACCATCGTCCATGATTTTTTCGAATAGCGTGTTGATTCATACTCGGAAAATTTTTTTCAATTTTTTATGAAATTTAAAAAAATGAGAAAGGTGATTTTTTCCAAACATCTTTAAAAACTGAAAAAAATGGGAACCAATGATGAAACACTCGAATCAACAGATACCAACTATTTTCAGCGAAAATTTTTCAACCAGTTTTTAAACGCAGTCTTACAAAAATATAATAACTGAGCATAAATCCGGGTTGAGTCAAAGAGGTGAAATTTTGGTCCAGATACAACTCCCTGACACCCCCCTCCCATTCAATTTTTAAGAATAAGGCAAAACAACCATCCAGATAAGCAGAGTATCAGACAAATAGACTGAACTGAAAAGAAGCGAAGAAAAATAAAGAAAAAACCTACAACGAAAATTAATACCATTCATACACCAAAAAGGCAAGGTAAGTATCCGCAATACAATCGAAACAAGGTAACCACTTCACAAGAATATTACGAAGCTCAACAGTCGACGATAATTACGTATTACGTGGTTTTAATCGAGCGCACCTTGGCACGCCATGCGCCACATGCTTTCCCCTTTTTCATTTGCATGTTACGACGATGCCGACCTTAACAAAATCGAAACAGAAAACAAGCTCGATCGTTCATTTCGTTTCACAAAAATCCAAAACTTTTTCTCACCATTATGCCCATTCTGCCAACGCGAAAAGACGATCCGCACCAAACACCGCCTTCAAAAACGACCAAAAAAATCGCTTTTCTTTGACGAGAGAAGATAGAATGTAAGCGAGACCCTAGCCCGAGTGAAAGTGGGCAATAGGAAGCAATTCAAGGAGAATGTATCGTATATACAAGAATCTTAGCTCGCCACCCATCTTCGTAGAATGTGCTTTATTCGAGCGGAATTTCTCCTTCAAGTGTTAAGAGTTGAGCGAGTATTTTCGCAGTCGTTTTCATTCTTATAGCAACCCCGAGTACGCGATACATGTTTGGAAAAGAGGAAAAGAAAAAAGTCATAGAAAAGAGCAGAGTTTAAAGAAAGAAAAAGAAAAAATGTAGGTAAAAGCCCCGTGTCCGAAGAAATTACCCTGCTATCGCTTTATTTTCCGTTCTTGTTAAACGTTCGTTTGTCCGTTTCACTTATTCGTTCACCTTTTTCATGGTTCTGTAATGTTGGCCACCGCGTCGCGCCGCCGGAAAGCTATTCTTAAAGGAAATTTCCTTTCTCCTTATAGTAGTTCGAATTTATCTAACAGGTTTTCATATTTTTTGAACGCGATTCTACGGTGTCTATCTCAGTGTGTATTCTAAGAGGTTTTTAGGATTTGTTTGGGTAACTTCAAAAATCTGGTGGGCAGCTCCAAAAAATTTGGGCAATTCCGAAAAAAGTTCTGAAAATAACCATTCAAACACGTTTTTAAAATTTTAATTTATCCAAAAAAATGAAAACAACTGTTACTTGAAAAATTTTCTCCCTCGCTTCGCTCCGGCTTTGAAACTTTCACACAACTCATTTTTTAAATGATGGTATGAATTTTCTTCCCTTCCGGTCCAGACAATGGGATGTTTTCAAGTGAAAAAAATTGTCCTTTTCTACCCGGGGACTTGGTGACAATCTTGAAGGGAATTTTCAGAATTTTTTTGATTTTTTGGAAGGAGAGGAACTCGTTAAGGAATGTTGTTTTTTTTGGAAGCCAAAAAAGTAGCACGAAAGAGAGACGAATTTTAATGAGGAAATTTCAGCTTCTGGACGCATTTTTCTTCAAAAATTTTCGCCCTCGCTTCGCTCGGACTCATTCTCAAAATAGTGATATGAACTCTTTTTCCTTCCAGTCCAAATAATTGAATATTTTGAAATGGCAAAAATCAGCCCTTCTCCTTTATCAGGGGACTTGGTGGCGACCTGGAATGGAATTTTCGAAATTTTTTTGATTTTTGCAAGAGAGATCATCATTAGGGAATATATAGTTCTTTTTAGAAGTCAAAAGAGTACTTAGCTCAAAAAATCACGAATTTTTATATTTCATTCTCAATAAGATTGGTCGGGAAAATTTCCATTTTTGAAAAAAATCCGAATCAGCAATTTTTTTTATTTTTACCTCCTCCAAGATTTTTGCCCAAGTTTCATCCCTGATTCTTACCCTCGTCATTTTTAAGTACCTATTATTGAAGATTTTCACACCAAACGAGTAGTTGAAATCGGATTGCATATTTTTGGCCCAGGGGGGGAGGGGAGCCGGGTGGAAAAATATTGTAAAAGAACATCAATTTTCCAATTTGTGTAGCTCCAAAAAAATTTTAGAATACACACTGGTCTATCTACTGGAACTGAAAAATGAAAATTTTCGATATTTTCAGGATTTTTATTGATATTTTTTTTTGCATTAAATTTTCTCAGAAAAGAACCCCCTTCATAACCTTTGATTAAAAAATTCATGGAAAGAGAAAAATGTTGAAAATTCTAGCTTTTTGCAATAAAATCACATTTCAAATTCTTTCAATTTTTTTTTCGTACTTCTTGCCGGTAGACAGTGCTAGACGCCATGGATTCTCATTTTCAAACACGAATTGACTATGCTCCAAAAAAAAACCTTCCCAGCTCATTTCTATGAAGGTACAAATTTTCTTCATACTACTTGGTAAATTGGACATCGCAGATGTCTAAAGATAAATTAAGGTTTAAAAATTGCTGTATCGTTCAAGTCGTTCGATTACGTGAGTTTTTTACTCCTCCTTCCCCAGCAGTGTCCTAGTATCTGAATAAGGTACAATTTAGAAAACGGATGGTACAATAAGGCCATCTAATTTTACACCTAAATTTTTAGAATTCGCCATAAACGAAGAAAATCGAGGTATCATTAATAATACAAAACAAACAGGCGAAGTGTGCTATTTAGGATAAGGTATCCGGCGCGGCGATACCAAATTCTAACAAGATTATAAAATTTCATTTCTCATTCGTAGGTACTCGCCACAGTCACAGACTCGCAGTCGACTCGGATTGGTCGACTATACAAAGCAACCCCTGAGCCCAGGCAGGTACTTCTGTCTCCATTCTGCGGAAGCTCACGTACGCGTTCGCTGCGATTTCGCGATTACGCCGCTTTATTCTCTGCTTCTCTTGAAAGCTCGCCGACGTAATTAACTGCGTCCCGTCCGCTTTTGTATGTATACGTAAAATCTCGAATGTGTAGGTCTTTGGAGCGGTGCTGCGCTGGGGACGGTTCGCATCGTTTGGCTGATGGGAAAAAGGCCGCAGCGCGCGGCACCGGCGGCCGCAACAAACATCATAAATTAGCCGCCTTCCTACATCGTATTATAATAAGCGGCTACGTTAAAAATCCATTAATAAAACGCCTTAGCACGAACATCGTATGCTCAACCATCGCCCCGCAGCAGCCTCTTTTTCATACTCGCATATAACACATCGCATCGCCGTATGTTTGTGTATATGTATATTGTATATATACTGTATAGTTTATCTACCTACCTATATGGTATAACCCACAACCAGCATTTAACTGTGATACTTACACATATACGCACTTATTCGTTATACCTACTATACCGCGCACTGTACGTAAAATTCATATAAGCAGAGAGCAGAACTGACGTATACGTATTAGGTACGAATAGGCCTATGACTATCTCTTCGCCATCTCATATATACGTAGGTCTAGGTACAGGTAAATGTACAATAAATATAGATACGAGTAGCAACCCTTCGAGGGGATCGCAGCTACACCTGCATCAACTTCTTATCAAATTTAAACAACCATTCCGAATTCCTACCATAACCCTACGTGTTTTAATAAAACACCGCAAATATTACAGTGAGCAAAAATAACGAAAATAGCAACAAACGAAGAATGAAAACTATGTAAATCTACATCATAAGAGAAAAATTTTTCACAGATTTTGAAAAAGTGTAGGTAAGAGCAGTGGCGATTCTAGCGAGTAAGCTTGTAAGCTCAGCTTACATCAAAATTTTGGAAAAAGGAAAGAGAAAAATGTTTTCATTGCAAGTCTAAATTCCAAATTCAGATCTATTCGCAAAAATCAGAAAACCAGTACCTAAAAACGTAAATTTATCGCAACCCGCGTTGCAACGAAGCTGTCTGCATTCAGCTTCAACATAGTTGGTTTGTTTATGGTTGCGCATGCGCAGATGGAGCTACGCAGCATGGAAGAGTAAGGGGAAGGTTACGTTCGTAGCGGGTGGTTGGAAGCTGGCTTCAGAACGTTTTAATTACAATTTTTCCATGTTTGGAGCTTTATAACTCTTTCAGTTTTGATTAAAATCAAAATTTGAACATAACTTATTTAATTTGCAATTTCATAAGCTATAAAACAAGTTATATTCATTTTTTAATAAAATTGAAAATTGGAAGAGTTACAAAGGATTGAAACTGAAAAAAATCAACCATTTCTTATTTCACTGAAGAAAGTAATTTGACCCGTGTTTTTTTAATGCAAAATGCCTGGTATTCCAAATTATATGAGAAATTAGAAATTACTGCCCTCCCTACAGCCCTCAATTTTTTTTTTGAATCATTATAGCATAAATTTATCAACTCTCAGCTTACATCAGATTTTTTCCCAGCTACGCTACTGCCACAGTTGTAGTAAATTAACCACAATTGTAGTACATTTGGCTATGTGGTAATTTTTACTATAAAATGGCAAAAAATACCACATCTATCGTTAAAATTAATAGAAATGCCATAAATTGTGGCGAATAGTCCCACAATTTTTTCTCAGTGATGTAAACAGAACTGAAAACGTTGTGAATTTAGTGAAAACTTGTGAATAAACAATCAGAAAACTTTAATAATTACCACACTTTTGACGTCATCATTTCAGCACCCAGGCCTTGTAGGGACCGTAGTAGGGGCAGTGATTTTCAACTTTTTTTGAATTTTGATGGACATGTGCCGAAAATTGTTGTGAAATAGCCTTAAAAAACATGGTAAAAAGATGAAGGTGATTTAATGGAAGGACTAATGAGATCTGGTGACTTATTGTACTTAATTCTGGTCAACAAGGGGTACCCAGAATTAAGTCTTTCAGGATTGTAAAGAAAATACACCCAATACCCTGTTGACAAGGAAACCTGCTACTACACAGGTGTATACGCCTGCATAGTAGCGGATTAGTCTCACTTTTACACTATACGTCACACAGATTTACAACGTTTTTCAAAATATGCTATTCCACATATGACAAAGAAGGCATTTTAGTCAGGTATACGTCACAGTATACAGACTTATGGAACCAGTTTTGAGGGATGGGAATAGTGTATTTACCCCCCCCCCCCAATAGTCTCATTTTTCACCTGCGTAGGTATACACAGTTCTATTTTGTCAATAGGGTATAATAGTAGTTTTCACACAGGTACTTGTATCTTTAACAACACACAAATGTACGCCAGAGTTGACACGAGTCCCTGAAAATTGCGACTCTGAGTCAAGAGGCACGAGTCTTTAGAAATTGTGGCTCAGAGGCAACACCAAGTTAGTGAGTCTTTCACAAAAAGACTCGGAGTCTTCAGAGAGTCTAGAGTCCCATTCTGAGTCTTTTTTTCCGAATCTTTTTTTTCTGCTATCAATATCTGTAATTCTGTTTTGAGACGACTGTATCCAATTCTGAAAATTTTCTATCTGTAAAATTTTTTAAATTTAATTTTCTCTTTCAATAAAAACAATCATTGACCAAGTTATGACTGAGAATATATAATTTGGCCAATAGGTCAGTTCTCTCGTTTTTATTGAATTTACCTTTTTTTCAACTTTCACAATTAATCACTGATACAATCATTAAAAAAAAATTGTGACTGGCAAAAGAGACTCGCTAGCATAGTTTGAGTGGTTCAAAAAAGAAACTCTGAGTCTTCAAGGAGCGAGTCTCTAAGAAAAAAGACTCATAGTCTCATCCCAAGTCGACTCTGAGTCTTCGAGTCCTTTGCGAGTCCTTTTTCAGAGCAGACTCGCGGCAACCCTGTTGAAGGCCTATCGATGACTTGGTGACAAATAATCACACATTTCACATGGAAAAACAATTATATTGACTGCATCAAATTCACGTCAAAGGTAGGTACAGGTAATATTGATCCAATCCAAATCATACGACAAGTCAAACCAAAGATTAAAGACAACTGGTCCAGCATTAGATGAGTATAGTGGTTGAATTATTAGGGATGCAAACCAAAACTGACAAATTTTGGTTTCGGTTTTTTAGCGGTTATAGAATTCTATAGACACATCTGACATACTTATAGAATTATATCTAGGATTTTGTGATCAAATTTTATCAAATTATATCTAGCCATTTTTTCATGGGAATCCGAACGGTTCATCGGCCTGTGTTTAAACTCCGCCTCTCTTGGCAAAATCTCATACCTTCAAAATTAAAATTTTTTTCAAAAGATATTTAATTTTTTGCATTTTAGGTGATAATTAGTTGTTTAATATCGAACAGTGAAAAATATTTCTCGACTTTTCAGATTTTTTGAGGATATTTATACGATTTCTGTGAAACACCATTTTTAGAGATACTTTGGAAGTGAATGCAAAAAGTGATAAGTACATTAGCTTAAATCGATTTTAGTGGTTTGATTTTGACTCTATTGACATAGGATGACCCTCAACCCTATTTACCAATTTTTGGAGATTTAGAATCCACATCTCCCAATTTCATTTTTTGGTTCAATTAAACTTTTCTCAAGCCCCTAATTAATGGGGGGGGGGGCACATTTTTCTGTTTCAAAATGTTGCAAAAGAAAATTTCCAAAGAAAAGCTGTGCCTGAGCAAAGCGAGGGACAGCACCTGAAAATTTTCTAGATCAAAATTGCCTAAAAATCCAAAAATCACTAGGTAGTGGTGGACATCATGTATTTTAAATTTTTTGCACATCTCCTTCTCCAACCTACGAACTTATACCTGTTTCGGTTTTTTACTTTAAATCTGAAAGTGAAAAAAAACAAGCGGGGAGGGGCAAAAATTATATTTGCATAATATGACCCTTATTTTTGGAGAAGAATTGACCAGAAAACTGTTGTGAGGGGACAAAATTAAATGTGAAATTTCACACTTACTCTAACCAATGCTCATCTTTCATTCTTTTCAAGAAATTTATAAATAATCTGAAAAAATTTGTACTTAATCAGAAAAAGGAATAAAAAATTGTGCCAAAAAATCATTCAAATCAATAGGTACTGAAAATGTTACTAGTAATTTTTTTTAAAAGGCCTGCAAATTGACACACTGAGACCCAAGGTTGCTCTCACCGGCAAGGCACTGCTCACAAATTGAACAAAAACACTATCTTAGAAACATCCATTTCCTTTTGGATTGGGAAAAAAATTTAATAAAAAAGTAAACAAACAATATTTTCACTGTTTCACTCGAAAAAAATTATAAATGCAAATTAAATGAATTTCAGTTTTTACTAACATTCTCATTTCAATTCGAAGCTGTACTTCGGTTCACTCATACAGAAAACTTTTATAAGTTTCATCTGCTATGATAAAATAAACCAATTTATAGGATTTTTCGTTGCTAACCTAACGATTTATAAATTCAATTCGCTGCAGGTAAAATTTACTTATGATTACTAAAAAAAATTTTTCATTTCTCCTTACATATTTTTGAAATCCAAAACCATCGATTATGCCAAAAAAAAACCCTCAAATTGTGCAAATGCAAGTACACTGGCAGTAAGTAAATATTACGCACAGAGAAAATTGCTGCCTGTTTAATTTTCTCGCATTGGCGTCCTTTTTTTTTTTTTTTTGAATAATTTACGTTATTAGCTTCGTTCGCATACCGACGTTGTTGAATAAAAAATTGTTCGTACCCTTTTCCTCGAGTTTTTTTTTTTCATTCTCAGTAGATAGTTTTATAGCATGTACGCAGAACTACTACCTAGACTAGCAACATATCGTACCTTTTTGCCAATACTTATGCAGTATTAGAAGGCGAAGACAATAAAGGGTTTTCTATCGATTGTAGCAAACAGACGTGAACGCAAATACTACGAAGTACGTACATAGCTACCACAAGTACCTAGGCACTAGATGGATGGAGAAAAAAGAAGTGAAAAAATTATAGTGGGTGTAAGAAATGTCGCGCCGTCACGACAATTGATAGTGTAGATACCAATTTCAACTTGTTTAATCTCGCGGGAAAAATACCACTCTGACTTTGGCGAGAAGCGGAAGAAGAAGAAAAAGAAGGATGTGCGTTATTTCGAGCGTCAACGTACCACCAGCGTTACCTACATACACAAAGAGTAGAAAAATTGTACACAGAGTACCTTGTATTTAGCTTGTACCAACCTACGCGATCAAAACGCATTACATAATACATACGAGACTCAATCTGAAGACCGCAAAGGACTTTCAATTTCGTTTCAACGTTGACTTTAGCGAAATCGTTCAACTACAAATAAAATTTTCTCTACCCAAAGCGCAATTAAAGTGGCTCACTAGCCCGGTGGGAGCGTCTCAAGGGCGATAAAAATTGGTCGCGACTGCGAGCCCTGCCTTATACAATAAAAAGCCTTTCGATGTTCGTAATCTTTTTATTTCCGTCCGATGACAATTTGTTTGACGTAAAATTTACGAGCCTCGTTATACTGAAAAAAATTCTCAGGGTAGCTCGAACGAAAAGCTTTGAAAAAGTTGGGGATTTGAACACACGAGTAATACTCAAGTATACATCAAAAACAAATACACAAACATAATAAATCTTTTTATGAACTTTAATCAAGAACTTGTTTCCTTCGTACATTCAAAGATGCAATATCTGCTTAATTTCCTATTTAAATTTTCGATACATCGAAATAGTAACGAAATTTTCAAACCATATCCAGCTCAATATGACTTTGACCATTTTTTAAAAATCCAAAAGTGGCCGCAGTCTCGTAATGCAATCGCGATATAATTCGTGAATATGAAATTTAGCCATACAGATTTGAAGCAATCAATGTAAAGTGTACTTTATACACGCATATCGTCGCCTCTAATGATCGCCTCTCCATGGTTATCATTTTGTTTCTCGTTTTCGCTGTCACACACCACCCTTTCGCCACATTAACCGCGTCGAACAGATTGAAGTGTACGGAGAGGATAGTACAGGGGACAAATTCGATCCATATTTGTCGAACATCTCGACCGACTCGTGTGGTGGCCTCTTTACGTAACCAGCAATTTCAAACGTGTCTTTTATTAGGTATTATTTTTATTCGTTCGTTTCTTTTTGGTCCATTCAGCGAAGCGACGCGGTACGTTTGATAAATACGGCTCTATGAATTTTACAACGAAGGAGGATCTTCTTTTACGTTTATTTTTTCATCTCTTTTTCCTTTTTTTTTCTTTTTTTTATATCACACTGTTCTTTAATTTGGTTGCGCGACAGGCGCGCAATAAATTGATTAAAGTTTATTTTCCGACCATCATTTTTCGTTTTGCCTTTTTTTTTTTTTACACAACAACCTACTTCATTACATTTTAGCTTTTTTTTTTTACAGTTCTCAGTTGTTCGACCAAAGAGTTTTACTCGTTTCTTTATAATTACGAAACAAGAATTTTTTTCCCTGTCTTTGTTTTATCCTAAATGCTGCTGCTGGTCTTGAAAAAGGAAAAATTTTTACATCGTTTTAAAAGCATTTTTTCACCGATTTAGTTTGGATAAAGAATACGGGGGGCGAGTAGAGCACAGAGGTTAGGTTGGTCGAAATAGCGTCAGGTATTTTTCGCTTGTAAATTAAATTAATTTTATCATAAAGCACAGTGGGAAGGATGTCGAACTTTGTTAAACGAGATAAAACGAAAAATTGTTGCCACCATTAGAAATTTAAATGAAAACCAGTATAGCTTACAGGCGAACTCTTCAACTCCAGATTTTCAGGTTTGGACGAAAATAAAAATTGAATAACGCTCAGAAAATTACTTAATTAAAAATTATTTTTTATACCCGAAACATTTTCTGACTCACTTTTTAGACTTTCGAATGAACAATGTCAATTTTATAAACTATATTGCAGTTGACAGCATTGCCACTTTTTTTTTTTTTGAAAAATTCCAACAAAGTTCATTTATGACGACCAAGAAATTTTTTGGTTAGATTTTAAGAGCGTTTTGAATTCGATAAAATTAGATGAATCATCAATAATTTCAAGATCTGCAACTTCTCAACCCTCCTGAAAAAAAACTATAAGTGGTGTCCAATTTCGAGATCAATATGGCGGGGAGATGTACTCTCTCAATTATAAATCAGTGAAAATTATCGAAAATCACTGAGAAACAGTCAGAATTGCAGAACAGTACCTAATATATCAGTGAAATTTTTTTTACTAAAAACAAATCTGTGAGAAAAATAACTGGAAAATCAGTGAATATTCACTAAAAGGTCAGTAAAATTTATGAAATGGTACCGGCGGTTAAGATAGGCGAATCTGCCCCCGAGCTGAAATTCGAAACTAACCGATGGAAGTTGGTTCTTATGGTCTGAAAACCTTGTGGAAAAATTTTTGGCCCCCTACCCCTCCCCTATCCTTAGTTATGGGCCAAAACGTTCTTTTTTTCAGCCTTTTCATTAAGAATTTTTATTTTCGCTAGTTTTCAACCAAATTTTTTCAAACTTGCGTGAATGGTACACTATACTGAGGGGTATTAGTGGATGGTTGGAAAAAAATTTCTCGATGATTTCTTCTAGCTGAAACTCGTGTTTGAAAACTTCAAATCGAGTTTTCCACATGATGGTTCAGAGGTGCAATTCTGAAAAAAATATATTTCATGTACCTAGTCCCAATGTACAACGTGATATTTTTTTCAGAATTTTCCACGTGGTAGAACATCTTGAAAAATGCGAAAAACCATTTTTCCACACCGTTTTTCACTCATAAAGTGGTCATTTTTGGTCGAAAATATTTTTTGTGTAATTATACCCCAAAATACGTATTTATACACCACTTTTCCAATTTTCACTTCATTTCATTCCTTTTTGGCGATTTTTGTAATTTTAAGTACAAATAAGTACAGTAGAAGGCTCAAAATTGAACATGTCATTTTCTTTGTATACGAAATTGGCATACAAAAAAATTTGCAATAGATCCGTGTTCAGCAGCTCAAACTACTTGGATATATCCCATTTATACGATAAAAGCACCCAAATTTTGAAAATTCACCTTCCACCCAACGAATTATTTTTACGTCGTCATGGGTATCAGGGAAGGGATAGGTGTTAAAATTACTCAAAAAGGAATCGTTTCAGATTATCTAGAGTATACCCAGTTTGTTTCGAAATTTTTTTTAGTAATTTTCTGTGTTGAAAAAACTTGTAAATATAGAAATTTTTTCTGCATTGTTTCGATGTTTTTCACACAAAAATCGATTTTCAACTATGGTCTGCATGTATTTCACACTTGAGTATTATAAAGAAAAGAGAATGTTGCCAAAATTTTCCAAAAACTTGGGATTTTTGGTTTTTGATGGCTGATTTAAAGCGAAAAACATCGAAAGCAATGGAAAAATCGCTATATTTACAAGATTTTTCAACAGTCATAAAATCACAAAAAAAAATTCTAAACAGACTGGGCACATATACTCTAGATAATCTAAAACGATTTCTTAATGAATTATTTTAACACCTACCCCTCCCCTGTTCCGTAAATATAGCGATTTTTCCATTGCTTTCGATGTTTTTCGCTTTAAATCAGCCATCAAAAACCAAAAATCCCAAGTTTTTGGAAAATTTTGGCAACATTCTCTTTTCTTTACAATACTCAAGTATGAAATACTTGCAGACCATAGTTGAAAATCGATTTTTGTGTGAAAAACATCGAAACAATGCAGAAAAAATTTCTATATTTACAAGTTTTTTCAACAGACAGAAAATTACTAAAAAAAAATTCGAAACAAACTGGGTATACTCTAGATAATCTAAAACGATTCCTTTTTGAGTAATTTTAACACCTATCCCTTCCCTGATACCCATGACGACGTTTTGTATGCCAATTTCGTATACAAAGAAAATGACATGTTCAATTTTGAGCCTTCTGCTGTACTTATTTGTACTTAAAATTACAAAAATCGCCAAAAAGGAATGAAATGAAGTGAAAATTGGAAAAGTGGTGTATAAATACGTATTTTGGGGTATAATTACACAAAAAATATTTTCGACCAAAAATGACCACTTTATGAGTGAAAACCGGTGTGGAAAAATGGTTTTTCGCATTTTTCAAGATGTTCTACCACGTGGAAAATTCTGATAAAAATATCACGTTGTACATAGGGACTAGGTACATGAAATATATTTTTTTCAGAATTGCACCTCTGAACCGTCATGTGGAAAACTCGATTTGAAGTTTTCAAACACGAGTTTCAGCTAGAAGAAATCATCGAGAAATTTTTTTCCAACCATCCACTAATACCCCTCAGTACAGTGTACCATTCACGCAAGTTTGAAAAAATTTGGTTGAAAACTCGCGAAAATAAAAATTCTTAATGAAAAGGCTGAAAAAAAGAACGTTTTGGCCCATAACTAAGGATAGGGGAGGGGTAGGGGGCCAAAAATTTTTCCACAAGGTTTTCAGACCATAAGAACCAACTTCCATCGGTTAGTTTCGAATTTCAGCTCGGGGGCAGATTAGCCTATCTTAACCGCGGCGCCGGTACCCTTTGATCATCATTTTCGAATCTTCCATTAATTTTTTTTCAAACCTCGCAAACGGTTTTCGCCGAACTACAACCGATCTCGAGATATGAGCCTTCGAAGTTGAGTAAGTTGACAAAAAATCGCAATTGCGTAAAAATTACGAGCCCCCTCCCCCGCTTCCTGGAGGTTTAGAAGGGAAATGATCGCGGTTATGTGAATAGAGATAGACTTTCGACAGGAACTCGTAAAAAAAATGAACGAAATCGGAAGACTCAACTTCTTTTTTGGTTCGAGTTGGTATGGAATTGCCCTCCTTCCAATGATTGAAGCTATCTTTTTAGAAAATGAATTGAAATTTATTTATACAACCAAAAATTTTTGACTTACTTTTTAGGCGAATGAATAAACTACTTCCCCTACCTACACCCTTTTAATGGCTAGAGGACTCAAATTTTTTTAAAGTTGGTTTCTCAAATCGATTTTCATAAAAACTTCAGAAGATTTATTTTTCTACTCTTTCCTATTGATGTCCATAACAAGAACAACCAGTTTGACATTTTCGAAAGATTTCGAGAAAATTTTTTCTCCGTAAAAAATCTAAACTTTTTTTTATCTTTACAGTATAGTTAGGTATATCTACTCGGATCCGGAATTTGCTTATGAAATTTGTAGCAAGTTCACTCGACATCTTAAAGGCCCTATTACTCAGGCAGTTGAGCGTAAAACATATTGAGCCGATACGACTACCACACCTCCGAGTACCTATAAGGTACAATACATAAACCAAAAAACACATACGTATCGCGTATCGCAAGACTACACGTAGGTAGGTCTAGGTATACTTTATGGGTCAGCAAACATTACTCGCATACGATAGGTGGGTTGTATTTTAGGTAAGTAAACACAATGTATACGAGTACGAGTATGGGGCTTTAGTAACCCGGATGAATACGAAATATTTAATGTAGACGAACGGTACCTACACGAGTAAGATACCCATGCACCCTCTCGAACACGTTGACCATCGTCGCACATGTTGGATTACGAGAATCCAAAAATATAACGCGACGGAGCAGCTTTTTCGGGACACTTTTTCTGATCGTCCTACGACTACGATAAAATGTATGTACAAATACTAATGTATATTAGAGAAGGGTGAAAGTGCAGTGTCCCGGGATACTCTAGGAGACAAGATAAATGATATACACGACTTGGCGCTATAACTACGTAAGTGAGCAATGGCTTGGCATAACTTACAGTGTAATTTTTCGTCTAAATTTCCTCTGGACGTAATGGATAAAGCTCGAATAAATTCTTCAAATTCTATTGAGCCGTCCTGCGAAACAAAAACAACAACGTCAATAACATTTTCCATTTTATGGCTTTTGAAATCATAAAATAAGGCATAAAATCGTTTCTTAGTATCCCCTCGCTCTCCCCCCTAGCACCGGTACCGCCAGTTAAAAATTGAAATTTCGATCGAGTTATTCCAAGCGAAATGAACCATTACCCCCCGGACCAGTGACGTACCGAAGGCATTTCCCAGGGGGGGGGGGAGTTGAAAATCTCAACTCAAATTCTCAAAATTCCCAACTACATATAGCCGATATCAGAATTCCGGGGAGGGGGTGAGATTCACATTTGCAAACCAATTTTTTTCAAACTTTTTCGGCTAATTTTTTTAAATTTACATGTAGGTACTAATTTTTTCCAAAGTCGTGAGATTTTTTGATTTTTTTTTACTCGTTTTCATCATTTTTGCAAACTTATAAAGTTTTTACAACCCATTAGTATAAGACCCTTTTTAAGATAAAAAAATCTGAATAAATTTTTCATTGGTTACTCCAAATTTTTATTTTATTTTTTCAAACCTACAAGCAATATCATTGTAATTGAAAAAACATACGAAATAGTTTATTTGCCTTGAGCGAAGAAAGGGTGGAGTTTTGAAGAAAAATTATAATTTTACATCAATAAAATTTGTAATTTCAATGTCAAGAATGGGAAGATCAGGCATCATAGCGAAATTTTGAAGAAAAAAAGTGACTTTGAGTGACTTTTTTTGAGTAAAAAGTGACCAAAAATTCGATTTTTTCGGGGGATTTTTTTTAGTTTTTTTTGGGGGGGGGGGGGATTTTTTTGTACTTTTCTGCAAACATTTCAAAGACGTGAATAATTTCAATCCAGGTGTCATAACGAAATTTTATCAAAATCAAGTAATTTTTAGTAACTTTTTTCGAACAAGAAGTAACCAAAAAGTAATCATAAAATGAGCAAAATTCAACCAAAAATTCAATTTTTTAGATGGGGGGGGGGGTACAAATTTTTTTGAAGTGTCCGGCAATCATTTTGAAAATAAACTGAAACGACGTGAATAATTTTATTAAATTCCTTCGTCAAAACTATAAACAAATAATAATTTCATTACGGTTGTAACACACAGTGTTGCCGAATTCTAATTTTGAAAAGTTTCCAAAAATAATCCGGAATTCGTAAAAAGTTCTGGTTTTTTATTTCACCATCACTAGGAGGCAGATTTACATGATTAATTTAATTATACAGATTTGAGCAAAGAAAAATTGAAAAATGGCGAGATTTTTGGAAGAAACAATTAATACATATATAACCTATATACGAGTAGGTATTAGGTATCATACTCTCTAAATCTAAATCAGTCAATTTTCGTAAAACTCTGCCTTTTTGAATGAGTGAAATTAATTGATTTGAAAATCTGTGATATTTCAATTGTTTGATTGATTTATTTTAGTCAAAATTACTGATTTATTCTGTCAAATGGGGAATTGATTCAAAAATCAATTACTTTACTGATTTAAAAAAATATAATTTTTTCAACTTTATAAATATAACTTTATTGAAATACTGCCCGAGCGGAGCGAGGGCAACATTTTTTTGAAAAATCATTACCTATCAACTTTTAATTTTTTTCTTGAAGAATTTTGAAAAATAGCAATTTTTACGTAAAAATCTGAATTTTTGCTTGAAAATGCGAAAAAAGTGACTTTGGGAGGAAAAAAGTGACTTTTAGTGACCAAAGTCGAAAAAAGTGACAAACACCCTAAAAAAAAGTGACCTCCTATGATGCCTGGAAGATGTATTTAGCCCGAGCGAAGTGAGGGCGAAAATGTTAGAAAACCTCAAATTGAATGGACATTCTTAAAGTAGAAATATAATATAGCCGAGCGTAGCGAGGCCAAAGCTTTTGAAAAATTGGATTTTCAAATGTCAAAAATAAGTATCTCTTTTAAATTACAAGTATAACTATAAAATTTTTCTAGTTAATGAGTGAAAATTTTTAAAATGCAAGGTAATTAATCATTTTTTTCCTAAAAAAGCATTCATTAGTTATTACAACGGTTTAATAATTCTTCGCAGGGTGGGAAAATTATCAATTTTCAGTTGGAAAAGGTTGGGAAAATGACTAATTTTCCCAACTATTCGACTGTTAAAGTAGGTAACCATTTTATTTATTCAATTTTCATTTAAAAAATAAATACTAATCGTCCCAACTGACATTTTTACACATCACTTGGGAGAACGACCAATTTTGAGTTGGAAAAATAACCAATTCAGGGTGTCTACCGATTTTTCAAAATCAAATTTCGCGACTTTTTCGCGACCTTTTTTCAAAGTATCTAGTATCTACTTCTCAATTTCACCCCCCCCCCCAAAAAAAAAAAAAAATCAACGAGATCAAATTTATTACAGAAAAAATTAATTTCAAAAAAAGACAATTTTTCACAAAAATTTTCTAAAAGCGAGTTATTTTATGGTAAAGAAGAGAAGTAGTAACTGCCCAAGCGAAGCAAGGGTAAAATTTTTACGAAAAATAAAATTGTTGAATGATTATTGAGAAATAAATTCATGGAAAATCTGAAATATTAGCAGATTACGAATACAATGACGTGATAATTTGCCCTGAGCGAAATTTTTTCGAAGAATTTATTTAAAAAACAGCAAAACAAAATTTTCAAATGATTTTCTCCTTTAAAACATCTCTTAGAAAATTCCGAAATTCTACAATTTTTTTAGAATTTCCTGAGAATAAACACAATATTTCCTTTGAAATTCCCAATCGTGATCGCTACTTAATCTCCCACAAGACCATATTTTTCCGCTTCAAAATATTCAATAATTGTCTGAAATAGAAGGGAAGAAGGTTTATAATTTAGGAATGGGGTTCTAAAATTTATGAGCCCGAGCGAAGCGAGGGCGAAAATTTAAAAAAAAAAGTTCAAAAAGGTGAAATTTCTTTACTTTTTCTGTTTTGTAAGAGGCAAAAAAAATTGAAGTAATTTTGGAAAAATTCGCAACTTTTGATGAATTTTGGGTAAATTTTGCGACTTTTTCGCGACTTTCGCGACCGGTAGACATCCTGCAATTTTGAATTGTGAAAATTACCAATTTTGAGTCGGAAAATTTACCATTTACGAGTTGGGAAAATTACAAATTTTGAGTTGGAACAAGTGAAAATTTTGTTGATTTCCGACTTTTAAAATAGGTAACTATTTTATTTATTAGTTTTCATCAAAAAAACTAATCCCAACTGTCCAATTTTCCCAACTGATGTGTTGAAATGTTCAATTTTCCCAACTCACAAGTAAAAAATTTCCTCGGGGGAAGCTCCCCCCTACCCCCATCGGTACGTCACTGCCCCGGACAGCCGTCCGTTGCTTTATATTGCAATTCGAAAAACGCCAATCTGTCCTCGCGTTTCGATTTCATTACCTACAGATACCAATTTCAACTTTTTCGTAATTAATTAGCGCGAATAGAACAGGTGCGCCGAACGTTATTAATTTACCAAACACAAATCCCAAACCGCACATATAGCCTACGAATATAACACCCCGTATTTCACCACTTTCTCTCACCCCGGGCCTGCGCCTTTATCTCGCTAGTCGATTAATTTCACCGTCTGTACCGTCTCGTCACGTCGTCGCTACCAAATTAACGAGAAAACTATCCCGTGTATGGGAAATTTTTACACTTTTCGTAGATTGGAAAACAAATAAGTAAAAAACGGCGAAACGCTGGCAGAGAATGAAATTAGCAACAAGACGATCTCGATTCGTTACGACGGCGACGGCTGTTGTGTGCATAGTGACCGCATCAAAAACCATACGAACAACGATTCTGACATCTTGGCTAATTCGAATGGACGCTGTAATAGCTCTGGCGCCCCGCGAACCTTCTCTCAAGCACGAAATTCTCGTTCCTTTTAGCCGGACTTTTCTTCGTCGTCAATCCCCCACTTTCTAGCTGAAAAACCTAATCGTTAGATAAAAAGTACTCTTGATGGTTGGAAGAACCGCACGTATTCGATTAATGTGACCACGTCTCTCGTTGCAAGGCGATGGGCACGCCAAGCGATGTTATAAATAAACCAGATAGAGAAAAAAAATAATTCGATATTTTTTTACAGCATTCTTCGCATCGCGCCGCTTTCGTTGTAATTATTCGTTGTAGCGAATTTACATCGGTATCGTGAAAAACAACCACGTTCAGTATTTTACCACTTTTTACAACGACATTTGCATTAAATTCCGAAAATTTATTGCTCTACTCTCCGATTCCTACCCCTTCTCGTAACGGTGCTGCGGTGAAAGTATCCATACACGGTAGAAGTTCAATTGGAAGGCAAATCTATTCATTTTTTTCGACGACCGTAATAAAAATAATGAAAATTCGCCTACTCGATTTCGTGCGTTCTCGTTCGTTTTATTACTCTACGAATCTTATTGTCGAATTCTGAAATACATCAGAATAACGCTCCCACCCCCTCCACCAGCTGACCCAAAAAAGTGAGAAAAACTTTAGCATCGCTATACGTAATATTAAACAATTATCTACACTCATCAGCAACATGTGGTTATTCACAACAAACGTCAGCTTTTAGTTTACTATCATTTTTGCCTGTTTTTTTTTTATCGTTTATACGCGATGAAACACGAACACTGGCCGCACACGTTAAAACAACACTAATAATTTTAATTTCATCGTATTGTCTGGCGAACCGGAAAAAAAGGGGTTGTAAGTAATCGTCGACGCCATAAATAGTCTACAAGCCAGCGAACAATTAATGCGGCTGAAATGCGCGTAATTAAATTATCATCGGGGATAATTATACCGTAATGGTTATTTTACAAAAAATAAAGAATAATGATAATACGTAACAATTAAGAAAAGAATACCCGAAATTTCGGCGGAGGGATGGGAAGAGAAAGGAGATACTTGGCGTGATATGAATTTAAAAAAGGATAAGAAAACAGCTAAGGGTAAAAATGTTCCACTAACATCTAAGTTCTGGTCAATTTCAAAAAAAAAAAACAGTTTAAGTACAGCTAATTCGAAGCAATGAAGTAAACAATTTTTTTCAAGTATTCTTAAACAATAAGGAAAATCTGCCCTCGATTTGAACAGAGGAATTTTGGGAAAGAGTGTTACAAGATCCCCTTTCCGAAATTTCAACTGTCCAAGTTGATTTTTCGATTTTTGATGAATTTTTGAAAACTTTTAAATCGTTTTTTCAGCGAAAAGAGTATAGCTGGAGCTGGTCAAGTACATAGAAGAAGTATGGTGAATCTGCTTTTGAAATCGATTTTCACTGCTTCCACCCAAAGATCACGTATTCTGGAAAATAATTTTGACAGCAATTTTGGACCCCTAGTTCAAGTATTTTGAGAGAAGAGAGACCAAAACGTGTGTGTATGTTTTTGTATTCTTTGCGAGGTGCTGTTGGAGGAGGAGGAGGAGGAGGAGGGGGGGGGAAGGGTCCAAATCTAACATTCGAGTAAGTCAAGTATATGATTTGTATTTTCCCTTAAAATGAGACATGGGAAGCTCCTATTGCATATTTGAATTCATATTCGTACTCAAAAGGTTCGACTTAAGCTAAACAGATAATATGCTACCCATATTATTGCCTACCTTATATTGACTAAAAAAAGGGGAAGAGAGGATAAATGGCACTTGATTTCAGAAAAAAAATCCATAGCACTTTTGATCCTTCACTACAGAAGAGTCAAAATTTTAAAAAGGTCACCCGGTGAAAAATAGCTCAAAAATTTTGGAAAACTTTCTTAGGGTTTTTCTGACCACCTAGAATCTGTCTAAAAACTCAAAATTTTCATCTACATTTGGCGAAAAACGCGTTTCAAGGGCAGGTTCACCATACTTGATCGGCTATTCAAAAAGTTACAATTCCACCAAAGGGTATGGCCGGATAAGGGATGAATTTGACATCCCGGCGCTTTTGGCCTCCTAAACACCTAAAGTCGTGTATTTTGACTAGAAATAATTTTTCACAAAATTTTGGACCCATACCCCCTCTTTTTCGGAGCTATGGTGATTTTATTGCGTCATTTTCAAGAATTTTTCATTTCAACGGAAGTAAAGGAAATTTTCTGTTTTTTGGCACAAAGTTACATCTGGTAGAGGTGTATTCATGATAATTTTTTCAACAATTTTGGTGTACTCCTTCACGTTTTTTCGGTCATTTGAAGTTTTCAATCGTAAAAAATACCATGTAAGCGAAGAGCGACCACCCTGGAAAAATTTCTAAAAAATGCGTTTTTTTTATGTAGAATTTAACTAAGTAAGGGTAAGGTGCCCCATTATCGCCCACTTTTTTTTGAAGTCTCACCATTTCAAAAGTTTAAGGGCTGGAAATGTCATTGATGGCTTAATGTATACCTACATCCTTCCCCTACAATTGTGGAAAGCCCCGGGGCCATCCGTTAAAATTTAGTATTTTTTAGGAATTTTTTTCTGAAACATGTCAAAACGCAAGGTCGAAATTTTGGGTTCCCAATATCGACTACCGACTGATTTTGTCCGCTATGAACGGAATCTACCGGAAAATATTTTTTTTGTGTTTCTCTTTCACAGATGAACAATTTGAGACCAAAATGACAACCCTACAACCAAAATTCGAGAAAATTGAAAAAAACGAAATCACTTAAAAACAACAAATTACATTAGATTATAGGTGGTCGATAAAGGGACACACCATAAAAATGAACTTTGAGTGAATTTCTTTTTTACTTAAAGTTGTATTTATTAAAATGCGATGATTACATCAGAAACTTTGAACTTTCTCAATCACAAAAACACTAGAAACATTTAATTCGATAATTTTAAGAAAAAATTCCAAGGCGTGCAAGCAATTGCTAAAAAAAGTTTTTGGCCTTCCAACTTCTTCTTTTCTATTTTTCTCCGCGAGTTTTGGCTTTCAGGATGTCGGAGTGGTCTTATTTTTCCGGATTTTCGATGAAGAATATGAAAAAAAAAATTTCGGCTCGCTGTCGCCCATAGCGCCGGAGATAGACGAGGTGGTCGACATTGGGCACTAGGCGATAATGGGGCACCTTACCCTTATGTATTTGGTTTTGGCGATTTCTTTGAACTAAGGGCCGAAAATGGCGAAAACCCGTACAAAAATGTTGTTATTTTAGCAGATTTTTCAAATTTTGAGTATGTTATACAGAAAGAAATAACCAAATAAGGAAACCAATTCCATATTCGTGTTCAGCAGGTCAAAATACCCCGGTAAACACCCTTTATGTAATAGTTTTGATGAAAATTTCAAAATTCATTTTTTTCACTGATTTTTAATGAAAAAAACGTGAATTTCGAGACTTTGAGTAAAACGATAGCGAAAAAATTATTTTTCGGGGTATTTTGACCTGCTGAACACGAATATGGATTCAACCGGGAAATGCATACCAAAGTGAAACAAATAATGGCTGCCCACAAGAAGAGAAGAATCGGAATAGCAGATATGTGAGGAAAATATGGGAAATACTGTGTAAATAATCAAGAAACAGAAGAGGTCTAGTTACATTATATTGAAGAACTTTATTGAGATGACACTCGACTAGCTCAAATTGAAGTCACAATTAGGGAAGCTACACCACAAATTGAAATGTGGAAGTTGAGAAGTGCTGTGAAAAGAGGTAGAAACAACAAAGCGGTAGGAGAAGACCTTATTCTAGCAGACTAAAATCAAACATGTAATACAGCTAATAAACAACGGTGGGAGAGATCAGAAGGAGATAAAAACACAAATTGGCGTGGCAAAAATTGCATTCAACAACCTCAAGAAAGTGCTTGGAAATCAAAGCATGGATTTGGACCTCCAAAAAAGGATAATGTGGTGCTATATATGGACAATCCTGAAATATTCTTGCAAAACCTAGACTATGAGTGTGAAATGTGAAAAGAAGATATCAGCCTTTGAAATGTGGTGTTATCAAATACTACTAAAAAGCTAATGGAAAGACTACGTAACCAACCAAGTAGTTTTAGCAAGAATAGGAGAAGAATGGAAAGTCCTATTAGAAGAACAGGAAGATGAAATACATAGTGCACAAAATTCGAGAGAATGGTATCTTCATGCCAGCTATACAGGGGAAAATACAAGGGAAAACATCAACAGGAAGAAGGCGGTCAGAGCTACTAACAGCAAACTCACCAGCCAACTCACCTTGCAAGACCCTGAGAGATACCATCAAATGTGCAAGGAGTCGCCAAATATAGGTGAAGATATAGATGCATGCAATCTCCTGTCAAGGAGATGCGACTACGACAACGATGATGTTCTCAAATTTATTTTTTAAAAGTCAACGTGATCTCATATAATAAATAGGTTTTTGTTTTCAAGTACCTTTATGAATTATGAATTTCCCATGATACCATTGTTTTAAGCTAATGAGAAAATGAAGGCGAAGGAGCTACGTGACCAGAGGTGTAACGATTACGATTTTAATCGATTATACTCGATTCTTATCCCCCCCGATTAAAATAATCGGACGAGCATTGATTATTCCTCGATTAATCGAAGATAAGTAAACAAAAATTTCCAATCTTTCTGATTGATCAAATTATATGTGACGTAATTTTTTTTCTAATCAAAACAATTTGAGTATCTGACATCACGTATCTCTGCCCAATGAAGAATACTTAAATTTTAGGGACCGATTAATCGATTATTTCCGATTATTTTTGAAAACGCCATCGATGTAGCATCGATTATAATCGTTGCATCTCGCTGTACGTGACCTTTGAAAAAAAAAAACAAATTCGGGTTCAGTGGGTCAAAATACAATGATTTCGATACCAAACATGATTCCATTCAAAAATTCAAATTTCAACACCCCCTCCCGTGGTTGTCAGAATCAAAAATGGGGGGCACAAAGGGGCTTGTGTTGGACAATTTTTTTTGCTTTTTCGAAGTGGAAAAGGGGGACTGACTTTTTTAACCTGCTAAAAATGAGGAGGGGGTAAAAAGGAAACTTCTTCCGCACTTTCGTTTCAGATAGATCATAGAGTTGTAATTTTGTTCATGCCCGAGCGAAGCGAGGGCAACGGCAACGCGTTGAAAAAATTGGATTTTTAATGCCCTAAAAAGACATTTTTTCATGTTTTAATGCTTTGAAAATTCCTATCTGATGTATGTGTAATGTAAATTTATAAATACAACATAATCTTTTTTTTTTGGGGGGGGGCAAGCGGGGACCAGAATTTTTTTCGGGAGGTCTGCTCCCCCCCTTTGACAACGCCTCTGCCTCCCCCTCCCCCAGGAGTGTTCCATGAACTTTGAAAACAAATTCAAAAAATGAATTCAGCACATCAGAAAACCCCCTTGACCCAAAAATTTGATTTTTGATGTGCTAAATTTCATTCTGCCCCACTGTACGTCGCCAAGAACACATTGCCGTTTGAACCGTCTTGGTATCTCTTTTCAGTTCTGAAATATTGAGAATTGTTTCAAGTGGACAAGACTTCTGAGTCATACTATACCTATACATCTTCACATTGATACGTCGACAAGTCGACACACATGCATACGGTCCAATGAAGAACGTAATACTACGTTTACGACCGTACAGTGTATAGGTTTTTAGATAGTAGGTAGGTAGGTAGGTAGTTAGGTACATAGATATACACAGAGTCGTGCATTATGTACAAGTACCTCCTACCTATCGAGGTAAAAAGCTCTGAAAGCGGCTCATGTAGGGCATTGTACACATATAGTACCTACATGTATACATCTCGCACAAACGAAACGTTTCACAAATATACATTTTACACACACACACAATCAAGCAACCAGCCATCCAGCTCCAGTATACATATTACATACATATGTACGAAACAGTTGAGGGAATTAAAACCGCCAGCGACATGCTTTTAATCAAGCGTGAAACGAGAAAATCGCCGAGTCGAAAATGGCAGATACGCCGCGCCGCGTCGTGTCGCTTTGCAAATTCAACTCCGCTCGCCGCATTCGTCGTCTTCAGCGAGCACTACAAAGTAGTAACGTTTTAAAACAACGTCGACGACGAAGAGATAAACGCGAAAAGAGAAGAGAAGAGGACGCGGACGCGATGATAAAAGAAGAAAAAAACTATAGTCATCATCATCATCAGCATGCAGCTTCAGCAGCGACGATGACGATGACGATGGCAACAACAACAACAACAACAGTACCAGCAAAGCACAACACAACACACGACAAAACAAAAACAAAAACCATTCTTAGGGTAAAACATTTTGAAAAGCTAAAAGTGAGTAGCGCATCCGAGCCAGCCTCGCCCCAACCACCTCCTTACGAACTACAAAGTTGGCGGTTTTATAAAAATTTTACGCCGCTTAGAAAACGCAACGCCGCGCCGCGCCGCGTCACCACACCGAGGGCGGAAGGGCAGACGGGCCGACGAGCAGAGCATTCTCATCGTACTCGTGCTTAATTTCAGCCGCGCAAACTTAATAACCGTTTTGTTGGTATAACGGACTTACGTACTGTACGCTGGCTGTATTAAACTCCCTTTACACATACACACCATAACACTATCTCAAGCTCCTAAAAACAACGATTACGACGACAACGATGATGGTGACAACCGAAAAAGAAGAAAAAAAGTATAAAAGTACTACGATTAAGCTTTTGAATAATTTAAAGCATTTTCTCTTCACCTTCGTTTGAAAAAAAAAACACGCTGCGCAAAGTTTTTAAAAACTAATTACCCCTCCAAATGATAAATTTTTCTACACCGAAAAGAACGGGTAAGATAAAAATTTTCCTTTTATACGTAAGTGGTACGTAGACGTACGTAAGCAATGCTTTTCGTTGGCGACCTCGCATAAAAACTTTATCGAATGGAATCTCATCAACTCTTTACCGAAACAAAAAAATAAAAATAAAAATTATGAACATAGGAATTTCAAATGCTGAAAAGCTAAGCTGGCAAGTCGAGCGAAATTAAACTAACTCAACATTTATTCGGATGAAATCCAGATTATAGTTTTATATTTCTCGCAATTATACGTACCAAGTAAATTATTAAATTTTACCAACTTAATCTAATATTTACTTACGTTATTTTCATCAAATACTCGAAAGACTAATGAAGCGAATTTGGTGGGATCTCCTTGAGGAAAAAACTGTCTATATATTTTAATAAATCCCTGTAAAAATACAAAAAGTCAAAAATTAAAACAATATCGAACAGAATTTAATTGAGGAAATTTTATACAAATGCTAAAATAAGACATAAAAAAATATGGATAGATAAGTATACCGAAAACATGGTGTCCACTATATTTCAGAAATGATTTTCCCTGACTTTTCCAGGTTTTCCAGACCAATTTTTCGAATTTTTCCAGACCTTATAAATATGATATTCGTAAACCAGGGAGGAGAGGGGGGGAGGTAATTTTTTTCGCGTGATGTACTTACATCCCGAAATTTTGTATAAAAATGATATAAAATGCATAGGGTCTTACGATTTTTTTTTTCAAAATCACTAGATACTTTTTACGAGATCTTTAGATGCCCTTCTTCGGGTCAAAAAAAATATTCAAATTCAATTCTGAAAATTTTTCCACCCATCCAACTCTTCCTCGCCACAAAAATTTAAAAATTTCAATTTATTACTCTCTCAATTATAAATCAGTGAAAATTACCGAAAATTACTGAGAAACAGTCAGAATTGCAGCACAAGAGAAAATCAGTGAAATTTTTTCCACTGAAAACAAATCAGTGAAAGAAAATCACTGGAAATCAGTGAAAATTCACTGAAAACTCAGTGATATTTATGAAATTCACTGAAAAATCTGTGAAATTCTTTGAATAATCAGTGAAAAATCACTGAAAATCAGTGAATTTCGCTGATTTTTCCTGTGCTGCAATTCTGACTGTTTATCAGTGATTTTTCACTGATTCAAAATGAGAGAGTACCTACAGAAAAAAATTCTCATAAAAAGGAAAAACCAAGTATTCCCACGCAAAATTAAGTTTTGAAAAATGAAAAAAATTATGCCAGGGAGTTTACCAAATTGAGTGAATAAAAATTCGGATTTTTCCGGGCTAAAAATTCAAAATTTTCTTCGCATTCCATTCCCTCCTTCCCCTCCAAAATGAAAAACACTTGTCTCAAATTTATAAATTCACGCAACCCCTTGCAATTTTTAGTTTGTACCAATAAATGAAAAAGTGAATGAGAAGGTAAAATATAAATCATTTTATGAAAATACCTATATAAATGTGTTGAGCCCGAGCGAAGCGAGGGCGAAAATTATTGCGAAAAAAGATCTTCAAAAGATGAAAATTCACCACTTTTCCCGCATTCATGTTTTCCAAAACATGGCCAATAATTTCGATTTTTGTTCCATTCCCTCCCTTTTTTTCAACATCGTGGTCAAGGGCATCATGACATTTCTTTCTCATTACAGCTCATTAAAAAGTAAGTTTCCAAAAAACTTAAAAGATTAAAAATAAAGTCTGTAGAAAGAAAGAGTGTAAATTACCCGGAGCGTAGCGAGGGAAATTTTTTTGGATAATTCATAATTTGATGTGCATTTTAAATATAAATTTTATTGTACATTACGACCGACAAAAAATGATGAATAAGACAATAATTGGATAAAAGATGTAATAATTTGGCCCGAGCGGAGCGAGGGCGAAATTTTTTGAAAAATTTATAATAAAATAAGCAAAAAAACATTTTTCTAAATAATTTACATTTTTTTGGGATTTTCGAAAAATTCCAGAGAAAATTCCAAAATTCCCTGACTTTTCCAGACCACCAAAATTCCCTGACTTTTCCCGGTTTTCCAGAGAATGGACACCATGGAAAAATTCGTCACTAATCCTCGAGTAATATTGATGCAGGGCCTAATTTCAATGGGTACCTTTTTAAATAAATTCTGTGAAAAGAAAGGGTGTTAATTGACCTCGAGCGTAGCGAAAGAACATTTTGTTGAAAAATTCATAATTTAATGGACAAAGGGATTTAAATATCTGTTTTTTTGTACATCATGGCCAACAAAAAATTATGCATAAAAAATCAGTTGAAAGATGTAACATTTGGGTGAAATTTTTTGAAAAATTCATAATAAAATAGGTACCTAAGTAAAGAAACACTTTTCTAAATGATTTATCCTTCTTTTGGATTTTCAAAAATTTCAAGGAAAATTTCAAAATTCCTTGAATTTATCTGACTCTTCCGGACTATCAAAATTCCCTGACGTACAAATGGAGTTTATCGAAGTAGTTTAAACTGTTGAACATGAGTCTGTTGCAAACTTTTTCGTATGAAAATTTCGTATGCAAAGAAAGTGAGATATTCAATTTTGAGTGTCGTGTTGCACTTATTTGAATTTGAAATTAAAAAAATCACAAAAAAGATATGAAATTAAGTGAAAATTGGTCAAGTGGTGTATAAATACATATTTTGGAATATAATTACGAGAAAATTTTTTTCGGCCAAAAATGATCATTTTTATGAGTGAAAAACGTTGTGAAAAGATGGTTTTTCACATTTTTTAAGATGTTCTACCACCTAGAAAATTTTGAAAAAAATATCACGTTGTTCGCAGAGACTAGGTACACATTTTTTTTTCAGAATTGTACCTCTGAAACATCATACAGAAAACTCAATTTGAAGTTTTAAAACGCGATTTTTGGCAAGAAAATATCATACAATTTTTTTTTCAAACCACCCACTAACAGCCCTCAGTATAGTGTACAACTCACGGAAATTTGAAAAAATTTGGTTGAAAACTCGTGGAAATAAAAATTTCTAATGAAAAGGCTGAAAAAAGTAACGTTTTGCCCTATAACTAGGACTAGGAGAGGGGTAGGGGGCCAAAATTTTCACCACGTGGTTTTCAGACCCTAAGAACTAAATTTCATCGGTTAGATTTTAATTTCAGCTCGGGGTCAGATTCGCCTATCTTAACCGCCGGTATCTTTTTTCAGAAAATGGGCTCCCTGGAGGTGGCTCAAAAGTTGTGTTCAGACCTTAAAATACTTGATAAAAAATTCATTTCTCCTACTTGATTACTTGACTCTTTTGTTTTCCATTCTCACTTTCCTACTCTCAAAATTCATCTATGTTCAAAAGATTTTTAAAAAATTGAAAAACAATTCCATTCTCGACCACTTTTCACCCTAATCTTGATGCCCCACCTTTTCCAAAGGTACTTGGAAAAATTCATTCTTTTCTCGTGTTTCAATTTCTCCGTAAAAAAATCTAAAAAAATGGTTTTGAGGAAATTTTCACCGAAATGGTTTTGAACGACTATTTTTACCAAAATGATCATTGTTATTAATTTCCGAGCGTTCGCCTATTTTCAACTAGTCTTACCTTTTAGAAAAATTCATCGAAAGGGGTACCTACTAGTGGAAAATCGCTAACAATGGTCGTTTCGGAAAAAAATAGCCAAACTAAAACCATTTCATTAAAAATTTACTCTAAACCATTAAAAAAAATATAGTTTAGTTGAAAAATCAAAAATCGCGTAAAAATGTTTTTTAAAAAGTTTCTCTAGAGAAGGAAATCAGGGTGAAAAGTGCGATAAGTAATGATATTTTTAAGTAACGATAAACCAAAATGATGGTCTAGAGAAAAAAAAACCTTAGCACGAAAAACAGGTTTTCGAGAAAAACGTTTTTAAAATTGCCACTACTAAAACATAAATGAGTTATGAACGAAAGGCCATGTCAACACTAGTAGACTGATCTGAGCAAGAAATCTGCTGTTCTCGTGTTTCTACGTTACTTTGTGTGAATTTATCAACATTTTGTAATTTTTTTGCAACTTTTTTGCAATATAACTTGAAGAATACTTGTACAAAATGTCAATTTTAGGGCTTTTTTGAATCCTGGAAAATTCGAAAAGGTTTTCATCTGTTTTTATGGATTTTCTCTGAGATCTAAGCACAGTTTTGGAGATTACTTCGTAGGTATTCAAATTTTGAGAAAAAATACAAAATGATCACCCATATTTGTCATTTGCACCACCTTTGCAGGTACTTGATTTTTTGAAAATTCCAGGTCGTAGTATTTTTCTCACATTGAATAAGTGAATGTAAATTTCCAGAATCACAAACAAAAAGAGAAGTTCAATTCAATACAGGAGTAGAAGTAAAATCTTTATCGGTTAAGTATCCGAATTTTGGACAAAATCTTTTGCAACTTCGCCACGTAAAATTCCCATTTATTCGGAATTTGGGACCATCAGTTCCGTGCTTTATAGTCATCAGAGAAGAAATATAGTAAAAATTAGGAAAACAAAATCAAAGAAAAAGTAAATTATTCTATTCATATTTTTCTTTTTGACGTATTATTACGAAAATAATTTTAGAAATACTTTTTCAAAATATTGTATGCGATAACCGTGCATTGTCTGACAGAGCTCTAGGTCACAAAGAACAAACATTACACATTTTAAGATAAAAAAAACTTCTCCGTGGTATGAATACTTTTATAATTGTTACCTACGATAATGAAAAAACTTTTAAAACTGATCGTAAAAATAATCAACATTGATAAAGACAAGCTCGAAAACACTGACAAAAAACTATAAAAAATTTTAGTAGTACGACAAGGTAACCACAGTGAAGTTTTTATTTCCGTCATAGTCAACAGTCTACGTATAATTGTTGACAATTCATCGAATAAAATGACAGACAAAGTAATCGTTAACGTAAACGAAGGTAAATTAAAAGGAATCAAAACTGTATCGAGCTTTTCCGGTACAGAATATTATTCTTTTCTCGGGGTTCCGTATGGTCAGTCTACGGAGAGAAATTCACGTTTCAAAGTAAGAAATGCAGTACCTAATCGCATTTCCATTTATATTCAACGTAAATTACGAACCGTTTATGAACAACCACTCGCACTTTGACACGCAGGATCCAGTGAAAGTAAAACCATGGAAAAATATTCTAGACGCAACAGTCGAAAAAAAAGGATGCCGACATTTTTCCGCATTGGAACGGAGACCGACGGGTTCAGAGGATTGCTTGTACAATAATATCCACACGACTACTGTAACTAACGTTTTTTACTTTTCCTAAAATTTTATTGAAGCTATCGTGAAAAAACTATTAAGTATTGAAATTCGTTCCCAGTACTCCTCGTTGCTTAAATTTATATAGTCCCTGCGGATAGCTAGGGCATACTGCACTTTTTGAACACGGGTTGAAATGTGGTTTTTATTTTAGTATGGCCCAAAAGAAAAATTTCGAGAAGTGGAGACGTCAAAAATTTCCATTAGGAGCGGAGGGAGGGATTTGCCTCTATTTTTTCACATGAAGGGGATGGGGTAAATTTGGTGTCATTTTCATATAATTCGACTTTTCTGAACTCGAATCTGCGATTAGTTTTCCGATTGAATTGTAGAATTCGCACAATTGAATGATTTGTGGCGCGAAAAGAGGCCAATTTTGAGGAAAAAGAGGTAAAATTGAGATTTTTTTCATCTTGAGACGAGCGATAAGGTTCAAGTAAGGTTTGAAACCAGTTTTTTTAAATAATTCGAACCTTCTGAATTCGAATTTGTTATTGGTTTCCCCATTGGAAGTGAAATATCTTCTTTATCGTCGCTTTCTGGTAGTGAAAAACATCCAATTTTTGCTAAAATCGACTCGAATTCGCAATTTCCCATCTTCTCAACCTACTATCTCGAACCAATCCTGGTATGAAACTAATTTTAGACGTAATTCGAATCTCCTGAACACGATTTTGTGATTAGTTTTCCGATTGGAAGTGGAGAATTCTCTCAATCGTGAAATTAGTTAAGTGTAAAACGCCCAATTTTTGCCAAAACTGACATGAAATTGCAATTTTCAATTTTTCCAAACACTATACCTCCTTCCAATTATGGTGTAAAATCATTTTTTTTATCTAACTCAAACTTTTTGGACCCAGAGAAAGCACCAACAAAATTTTTAACTTTATGGGACTCCAGAGGGCTGAGCCATGGCTTCTCAAAGTAGGGACTTCTTTTTAAAAAATTGATTCAGCCCCTTCAAGTCGCATGGAGCTAAAAAAATGTTTGGAACATTCTCAACTAATCAGTTACAACTTTCTCTAGTTTTAACTAAAGTGGAGTTTTTTTTTCGTATTTTCTATGCGTAAAATCCATTGGCCCGTGAGCGCCGTGGAAAATTTGACGCATCTGCACGGATCTAATACGACGAGTAGTCAGTTTTGATTTTTTCCAACAATTCGGAAAACTAATCAAAAAATCGTGTTCAGGAGGTTCGAATTATGTCTAAAAATGGTTTCATACCGGAATTGGTTCAAGGTATTGGGTTGTGAAGATGGGAAATAGCGAATTCGAGTCGATTTTAGCAAAACTTGAGCGTTTGACCCTACACTAATTTCACGATTGAGAGAATTCTCTACTTCCAATCACGAGACTAATCACAAAATCGTGTTCAATAGGTTCGAATTACGTCTAAAATTGGTTTCATATTAGGATTGGTTCGAGGTATTAGGTTAAGAAGATGGGAAATTGCGAATTCGTGTAGATTTTAGCGAAAATTGGGTGTTTTTCACTACCAAAAAGCGACGATCAAGAAGCGATTTCACTTCCTATGGGGAAACCAATAAAAAATTCGAATTCAGAAGATTTGAATTAAGTATATAAAAAAACTGGTTTCAAACCTTACTTGAACCACATCACTCGTCTCAAGATAAAAAAATCGCAATTTTACCTCTTTTTTTTCAAAATTGGCCTCTTTTCGCGACACAAATCATACGATTGTGCAAATTCTACGATTCAGATCGGAAAACTAATTGCAGATTCGAGTTCAAAAGAGTCGAATTATATGAAAATGATACCAAATTTTCCCCAACCTCTTCATGTGAAAAAATAGGGGTAAATCCCTCCCTAAAACTCCCCCTCCCTCCGCTCCTAAGAAAAATTTTTAACGTCTCCATTTCTCGAAAAAAATTTTCGGGCTATACTGAAATAAAAACCACATTTCAATCCGCGTTCAAAAAGTGCGGTATGTTCCCGTTTTTTCATACTAAGTGCAGGGACTATTACAGGAAATTCTTATACCTAAACGATAAAGTTTCAATTCGCAGTTTTGTACGAATTTTCCAACTTTTTTCACACAGAGTTCAAAAAAAAAAGAGAAACGAATTAGATCGTCCATCCGAGTTCAGAGACAGTGTTGAATCGTTTAATATTCTTGTTTTGTTCAGTTAGCTTCAAATGATGAACCATTGAAACCAGTCATCATTACTCTGCACCCTGGAGGATTTATAATGGGTTCACCAGATCCGAGTGATTTGGGATCACCCGATTACGTTATTCATAACGATGCGGTTTTTGTAGGCATTTGCTTTCGATTACACATTTTAGGTGACGTACCTAGCCTATCTACATAGCAAAATTAAAGAGGTAGACACATCGGACACAATTTTCATAACAAAAGACGTGTGTTTTTTCTTTAATTCAGGATTTTTAAATCTTGGATTGAAGGAATGTTCTGGTAACCAAGGTCTAAAAGATATTATCTGTAGTTTGACATGGATCAAAGAAAATATCCGAGTATTTGGTGGCGATCCCAACAACGTGACTGTTTTGGGAAGTAGCAGCGGATCTGCTCTTGTTCATGTATTGATGCTTTCGCCGAAAGCTAAAGGTACGTCTGAACGTACGAATTCGGAAAATTCTACGTATATACTAGTTATCTACTCTCTCATATATAATTCAGTGAAAATTATCGAAAATCACTGAGAAACAGTCGGAATGCAGCGCAGTAATACATCAGTGAGAAAAATCACTGAAAAATCAGTGAATATTCACTAAAAGGTCAGTAAAATTTATGAAATTTGCTGAAAAATCAGTGAAAATCTTTGAAAAATCAGCGAAAATTCGCTGAAAATCAGTGAATTTTGCTGATTTTTCTTGTGCTGCAATTCTGACTATTTGTCAGCACCTTCTTCAATGAAAAATGCACAATGTGCTGAAGTCATCACATTTTGAAAACTGTTCCAGGTTTATTTCACAAAACAGTGCTAATGGGTACGTCGATCTTTAACCCTACTCTTGTTACGCAATGTGAAAATGTTACGACAGCATTAGAGGTAGCACGAGCTTTGGGATATGAAGGAACAGCGGATGAAAGCGGAAGAAAAAAATTATTATCGTTTTTTAAAAATATTCCCATCGACGCTTTAATTGTGATAAATGCCAAATCGTATCTATCAATCAATGAGGTATGTAATAATGAAAAAGGCATTGAACCAAACAAGAACATTTGAAGCAGAATTTTCTGAATGTTCCTTTATAGACCAGGGGCCGCGTCTTAGACTAGATTTTACCAACTTTTATCGCTTGATTTTCGACCATTTTGAGGGGTCTCCAGGTCCAGGACCATTGTGGCTCTGCCCGAAAGTTTTTAAAAAAAAGGGGTGAAGGGGAGCGGCACAAACGTCGGGAATAGCAGCACAAAGCAGCACAAACCGGCACAAACGTAGTACAATCCTCCCATATGTGAATCACCTCCCTCCGTTCGCAGGGCCGGTGACATGGACCTCACTGAAGGTTTAATTCGGATCAATAAATTTTTAATAAAATTACATTCCATGGAGTCGTGTATGAATAAAATACAAAATGGGGGGGTAACCCCGCGTCCTCGAGGGGCTCGGACATTTTGAGGTGCTGCTTGGAGAAGTGTCCGGTGTCAATTCATTCGAGAAAACGACTAGGACACGAATTTTCACCCAACTTTGTCATTTTCTTGCCTTTTTTGAAAAGTACGCGCAACTTCACGCGCGTGTATCTCGCAAACGCCGCGACTTCACGCGTCCACAGTAGAAGTAAAATGTTCTAAATTTTATGGAGAACATTTTTTGTCATGGTCATTTTGCCCCTAAGTCGTACCGTTTTGGAGTTAGAGGGGAAAATGTTGATTTTGAGGGGGTAGGTCAATGAAAATGGCCGTCATTTTGTTATTGGGGCCAGTTTTTTTTTTTGAGGACAACCGCTAAAAATGTTCCTTAGGACCTCCCCTTCAAGAAAAAATATGTCCCGGAGGATTGGCGGGGGGAGGGGGGTGGTGAAGTACACCCCCCATGCTGGCAGCTGGTCTATTACGCCAGACACCATTGCACGTTGGTTATATCCAAAGTTCCAGTCTGTAAAATCGAATTTCAAAAATTATGGGAAGTGAGAGTAGACGGGAATATGTTTTTTTCAAAATCCTATTAAACATTCAATTTTTTTGAATTGAAAAAATTGTAATACGAACATGATTTTACTGATTCAACCACAACCAAACAAAATTTCATCCTAGTCCATTTAGGTTTTGATCACCAAAAAAAATTAGCAGGAAGAAGTTTCGTAGGTATATGTATAAGCCCAGTAGGGTATGTATTTCAACACGCCTAAACTTCCTTAAACGTGGCGAATATTTTGGCCCCTTTTCAGGGTGAGGGGGTTCAATTTTTTTTTTTCAAAATTACACACTTACGAAAAAATAATTGCAGTGAAAATTGCAGAGCATAAAAAACGAACAATTTTATTATTTACAATTTTTCCCTAGGACATCATGGGAGGGAGCTAGGGCCTTCAGAAAAAAATCAATAAATACTTAAATAAAACTCGTATTTTTGAAAAATTTTGTCAACAGAACGCAGTACAAATTTTTCCCATTTCTCCATTCCATCCGACACTCGATTTAGAATCAGAAAATTCCGTTTTACCATATTCAATCGATAGTTTAATAAAGTCATCAACTGGAGTACCATTCATAATTGGAGTTTGCGATAAAGAAGCTGCGGTGGCGTTTACAAGTGAGACAGTTTTGCAAATCGTTGAATCAGATATACAGATATACGCATAACACAAGTTCATTGTCTAGATCCAATGAAGAAATCAACGGCAAAACATTTCTACGAAACAATTCGTCAAAATTATTTGGGATGGGGAGGAAATCTGAATGACGAACAATTGAAACAAATTCGACAACAAGTTGAAGAATACTACTTACATGGTAAATCTATGGAGACGGCTCCGTTCTCAGTTAAATGCAACGTAAGTTGGTTTGAACCTCAGCCAGGGCCCCAAAAGGGTGCAATTGCATCGGGCTCGTATTTTTTGAAAAACTGGTAAAGGGCTTGAAATTTCAATTTTACATTCTATTTTAAGAAATTTGCTAAAAAAATAACAAGTTCATTTTTTCTTCGCAAAAATGACAAATTTTTCAAGAATTTTCCAATAAAAAAGAATAGGCAAAGGACTAGAAGCAAAACAAATCATGAAAGAGGGCTGAAAAAGTAGTTTTTAACATTTTTTATGGAGAAAGAGAAGGGTGATGGAGGCCCACACTCGCTCTTATTGGCTCTGACCGCAGCAATAAATAATCTGGGCTCAAACGTGCAACTATTTGAAGCTAGATGTACGACGTGATTTTCGTCTCGTGAATTAATATTTTCAGATTCTAACCGATATCGCCCTATCTGACCTCTATGATACGCTGATTAATCCAATTACAACGGATCAACCTTCGCCAGCGTATGTATACAGATTCGAATACGAAGCAAATATGCATTATACCTTGAAACATAAGATAATGCAAATTATGGATGAACATGTTGAAGGTACTCATGTTTTGATCGTTTTCGTTTTAAGCTTTCTATTCAGTTGAATTATTTTGTTATTGCAAAATCATGCATGTAGGAACTACTCACGGATGCGATTACAGTTATTGGTGCAGGGTAAAAGATGATTACAAGAAAATTGAATCCAATTTGACACCCAAAACTCGCGAAATTATTGAAAAATTTACAAAGCTGATTTGCACTTTTGCGAAGACAGGGTACGTACGAAAACAATGTTTCGTCAAATACATGTACATTAGTTGCTACCAGTGGCGTAGTCAGAGGGTCCAAGGTTCAGACCCCCCCTCCTCAAAATAAGATTAAAATATTTTATTAAAATTATTGTTACGTTTGTAATTATGATTGAGAAAACTGATTTCGTTAGCGATATTGATACATAGGTAAATTGTTTTAATTCCCATAGTACATCAACAATTTACCTATCTTTATTTTAAAATGTTTCGAAATGATATTTAAGAGGAGTCTCGACCTCCTTCTCTAAGGTGCGACAAGGTTTCAAAGTTTGAGTGGAGAAAAGTTTCGCCCTCTCAATTTGTTCCCATCTACAAATGAAAAGAAATCAACACAAATTATTTTACAAAATGCAATTCGGTAATTAGGTATGGGCAATAGGGTGGATCGCGAAAAAAAACATACCTCGGATTTGGACCAAATTTGGTGGAGTGAGTCTCCTAGATATGGAGACTAGAGGCCTGCGCCGCCGAGCCGCGCCGCCGCCGACGCCGATTTTTCCAAAATTTTTGAGCCGCCGCCAGCCGCCTAAATTACGGCTGAGCCGCCACTAGCCGCCGCCGTTTAAGCGCTCGGCTTAGCTGGCTTAGCCGCTCACTGTTTTGCTTTTTGTCTGTCATCTGTGAATCTGTGTGACCAAGATTTAATGAAAATTGACCCCCCCCCCCTGGCGTCAGAAATTTAAGTGAAAAAGTGCCTTTTTGGAGCACTAAAAATCAAATTTTCTCAAAACTTCGCCCTCGCTTCGCTCGGGCATGAAAGAAATCACGATTACCTACGTATATAAACTGTTTGAATCAACTATGCAAAAAATAGTTCCCTTTTGATATTCCAAATTTCCAAGTCTCCATACCCACTTTGCACCCTCCTAAAAAAAGCTTCTGACGCCAATTCTTGGATTTGTTACGTATTTGTATTGGCTTTTAAGGCCAAAATAATTAGTACTTATGTGAGTTGTTTTTTCCAAGATTACATTTTCATCAGTTTTTTTCCTTAAACGTGCTATGCAAATCGCATGAAAACCTTATAAAGTTTGATTTTTATTTTTTTATAGTAAACGGAAACTAGATTGGGGGAGGGGGTGAATTTACAATTCCTCAAAAATTATGAAATTTCGGACCCCCTCCATGAGAAATTTCTGGCTACGCCACTGTAGGGTTCAAATTCAAAAAATTAGAATTTTGATATCTGTCACTTGATGAAAGAAATTGAAAAAAATTCAGTCTACCTCCCCTTGGTTGATTTTCGAGGTTGGTTTTGGTGGTCTATTTCATCAATTAAAACACAATTTTTCAAAATTCGTAACTCTGTTCTAAATCATATTTTTTGGCAGAAAATTAAGGTTTTTTTCAAGAAAATTGTCAGTCAAAAAATAAGGATTCGAACTTCAAGTTGCGACGTTGCGAGATTCGGAAAATGCAGTCAAAGGGTTCCTGACTCTAATTACCCAGTCGTTTCGGATGGCTGAGCCGCCGCCGCCGAAAATTTTACGCGCCGCCGATAGCATCGGCTCAAGTCGGCTTGCCGGCCAGCCCTGGTGAACAAATCTGTCCAGCCGCCGCCGATTCAAACGCCATCGGCGCAGGCCTCTAATGGAGACCTCCCAAAAAAATTTTGAGCCCCCCAGGTGCACGTGGGAGGGAGCAGGGGGTAGTCAAAGTGCACCTATTTTTGAAAAAATCGCTGTTTTTTGTGTTTTTCAGTCACTCAAAAGTCGTACGAGAAGCCTTCGTAGCAAATAAAAGGTGCGATTTGAGTTTCTACATCTCCCTAAACCATCGCCATCCTCCTTCGATCAAAACTCAGACGGCTACCAGAGGGTCGAAAAGTTGCAGATCGCAAAATTCAAGTAACATTTCGAGCAAAAAATGGCGCATTTTCAGGGAAGAAATGGCCAAATGAAAAAAACAATTCGAAATTCGCGTTCAGCAGGTCAAAATACCCCGATAAACACGAATGTCGAATTGTTTTTTTCATTTGGCCATTTCTTCCCTGAAAATGCGCCATTTTTTGCTCGAAATGTTACTTGAATTTTGCGATCTGCAACTTTTCGACCCTCTGGTAGCCGTCTGAGTTTTGATCGAAGGAGGATGGCGATGGTTTAGGGAGATGTAGAAACTCAAATCGCACCTTTTAAGTGCTACGAAGGCTTCTCGCACGACTTTTGAGTGACTGAAAAACACAAAAAACAGCGATTTTTTCAAAAATAGGTGCACTTTGACTACCCCCTGCTCCCTCCCACGTGCACCTGGGGGGCTCAAAATTTTTTTGGGAGGTCTCCATATCTAGGAGACTCACTCCACCAAATTTGGTCCAAATCCGAGGTATGTTTTTTTTCGCGATCCACCCTAATGGGCAATTAGGTAATTAGGTACGGGCACATCATTTTCATATCAAAAACTTTAATATTAAAACGTAAAATGTTCTCAAGTAGGTAAATTCGATGAATTTTGGGCTCACTAGAATAAATTTCTAGAGATCTACAGCACCCAAATTTCAAGATAATTTTGATATTTTGAGGACTATGGCTTTCACAGTGCCAAAACTTTGGAGCCTTCCAATGAAATCAAAAAACAAATATATATATCCAAAAAATTTTAAAAGTAATAACATTGAATCAAAATCGGGATTAAAATTTTTAAAAAAATTCATAGAATGAATATTAAAACGAAATTAACGAAACAATTTGATCATAAAATGTGCAGATAATGACGATTGGAAAAATTCAATTCGTTAATTTAGAGAAGACTTTGCATTACAACAACTCATTAACATTACCCACAATAACAAAACATTGACAGTATCTATTCTTTGTGTCGCAAAAACAAAGTTTCAAATTTGATTAGGTAGGTCCCTAGCTCCTTATTTCAAGAAGTGTGAAAGAACTAAAGTTCATGGGCCATTTTTATGGGGTTTTCTCCAGTGCTGGAAAATTCTAAAATTTTCTGGAGGCTCCAAAATGTCTTGAAACCGCTCCCAATCGATTCGGGAGGTCAAAAATAAGGTATATATACCAAATTTCAGCTGTTTTTGTTGATTAGATCAAATTTTTATCTTTTGCAGGGCGATGAAGTTATTTTGGAATTTTACAAATCATCAAAGATTTGAGAAATGAATTTCATCTTCAGAAAGGGTATGGCCGGATAAGGGGGGAATTTGGCCCGAGGCGCGTTTGGGCTCCTAAACATCTCAAGTGGTGTATATTGACTAGAAAAAAATTTCTACAAAATTTTGGACCCATACCCCTCTCTTTCGGAGCTATGGCCATTTTATTGCATTATTTTCAAGAATTTTTAATTTCAACAGAAATTAGGGAAAATTTTTGTTATTTGGCATAAAGTTACATCTCGTAGAGTTGTATTTATGATGATTTTTTCAATAATTTTGGTGCACTCCTTTACGTTTTTTTGCCCATTAGAAGTTTTCAATCGTAAAAAAACACCACATAAGCGAAGAGCGATCACCCTAGAAAAATTACTAAAACATATGGTTTTTTATGTAGAATTTTGCTGTGTAGGTACTTGGTTTTGGCCATTTCTTTGAACTAAGGGCCGAAAATTGCGAAAACCCGTACAGAAATGTTGTCATTTTAGCAGATTTTTCAAACTTTGAGCGTCTTATACAGAAAGAAATGACCAAATAATAAAACCAATCCAATATTCGTGTTCAGCAGGTCAAAATACCCCGATAAACACCCTTTTCGCGATAGTTCTGCCTAAAGTTTCAAAATTCACTATTTTCACTGATTTTTCATGGCGAAAAAACTGAATTTCAAAACTTTAAACGAAACGATCGCGAAAAGGGTGTTTATCAGTGTATTTTGACATTCTGAACACGAATATGGGATCGATTTCTTCATTTGATGATTTTTTTCCAGAAAATTCGCCATTTTCAAGTTTGGATAAGGTCTCTTGAGCAAGAAAATTACAATAGACAATAATTAATGCCATATTCGTGTTCTACTACCCAAAATTAGTCAGAAATGGACATTTTTTCCAATTAAAATCTTTTGAGTCACATTTCATAGATATGCAAGCATAAGTACTTAAGTATTCCTCTTTGAGCTGCTATACAGAACCCGTCCAAGAGGAGTGATGGTGAAATGTTTTCATCCGCGTATTCTCATCTTCTTTGACATAAAATCGTGCCAAAGAATTGCAATATTGCACGACCAGAACTCGAACATAAATTTTTTGAACGTTTTTCATAGAGACCAAATTCAAACTTGAAAATGGCGAATTTTCTGGAAAAAAATCAACAAATGAAAAAATCGATCCCATACTCGTGTTCAGAATGTCAAAACACACTGATAAACACCCTTTTCGCGATCGTTTCGTTCAAAGTTCTGAAATTCACTTTTTTCGCCATGAAAAATCAATGAAAGTAGGTAATGAATTTTGAAAATTTAAGCAAAACTATTTTTCTTAAGTATTTTCAACCTAAAATTTTCTCCGATTTCTTCGTGTTTAAATGTACGTACTTTTCTGAATTTTTTCTCAAAATAGTTTTCAGTATTGAAAATTTTCTTGAAAAAAGGATATTTCTACCAGGAGACATTAGCAAATTTTGTCAAAAAATTGTCCCTGGAGAAAAAAAATTTGAAAAATCTGGGGAAAGTAAGGTGTGCCAAGGCACACCCGGCAGTCAAGCCTATGCTTTCACACAAACTGAGTTTCACTTTTGCCCAAAATTGATAGAAAATACCTACTTTGGATTGTTATTATTTTTGGTTTTTAAGATCAAAATAATTGGCATGGAAGTTGTTTGTCCCAAAACTGCATTTTAATTAGGTCTTTTCTCCAAATATAAGGTATATTGTATCCCCCCCCCCCAATTACATTGGATAGGGATATTCAAAGCATTAAAATATGGGAAAATACTTTTTTTGAGCATTAAAAATTATATTTTTTCAAAGTTTCGTTCCGGTATGAACAAAATTACAATTCTATGAACTCTTTGGAGTGACAGGACTAATTAAGGCACCTAAAAAAAGCTTCCAACGCCACTGTTTACCTATGCATATCGTATTAGAACTTCATAACACCTAGACTTATGCAACTCCTAAATATGTATGAAAAAATTATTCAATTTTTGAATTTAGTGTTTTTATATTAGAAAGAAATTTTGTGGAAAGAGAGTGGGAGTTGAGCTCAAAATTTCTAACGAAATTATCAAAGTTTTGACCTCCTGCTGCTTATTACTCAATTGAGAGATATTCTACACATACGACTGGCTGCAGTAATTATGAGCATATAGTCCAGTAGAATTAGCCAAAAAAAAAGGGGGTCATAAGGAAAGACTCGGCGGCCAACCGATTTTTGACTTTAATGGTCTATTTTCATGCCCTGAACATGAATCTGAGGTGTCCGGTCCGGTCCAGTGTGTGCGTCTCCCCCAAATTGTGGATCCTTGCCCCCTAAATCAGGTTTTGGGCCCTTAACTGCCAAAATATTGGCGCTAGAGCAAAAATGAGGTCCACAAAACTTATTCTACGTCAAATTTCCTATCAGATGACTTTTGAATGGTATTCACAAATCCAAGGGGGCTAGAGCTATAATTGATCAAAGGGAGGGGATTTTCTCCAAAAACCTGATTTTTGGCTTATATATCTGCTGAAATGACTTTAACCAAAATTGTAGAGAATAAAATTTCCTATCTGGTAGAAGCGGTTAGATTTTTTTGGGATGCATAGTTTTCAAGATATTTTCGAGTAAAGTTGAACTTTAGTAGAGGCAATTAAGAAAAAAATGAAAAATAAATCGATTTTTGGCTACCAAAAATTACTAATGTTTAGCTTTACACAAAAATATCTTGAAAACTATGCGTCTCAAAAAAATCTAACCGCTTTTATTAGATAGGAAATTTGATTCTCTGCAATTTTGGTTCTTATCATTTTTGTCGTAGGACGCTTAATTTGCTCAGAAATGTCACTTTTTGGTAGGAATGGCACAAAAAATGAGATTTTTTCACAGAATTTAGGAAAGTTTAGGCTGTGATTTTTTTAAAAAGTGAGATAGAGGTTTGCGGTTCATTCCATTCGATTCGCCGTAAAATTTTCTATAAGAGTGGGCCAAAAAAAATGTTTGAAACTTTTTTTTCTCAAGCTCGTGTTTATTGCTCTTGAAAAACTTCATTTTTTGACCCCCTCCCCCTCCCCACCCACACTCTCCAAGCAAACTTTGAAAGCCACGAATAAGTATGTTGATGTATTTCGATTCCTAGAATCAGAATTTAGGCATTAGAACTGTAACTCAGAACAACAATTTTTTTTTGTCGACTAGTGTTATGAATAAAATTGGAAATCCCTTTTGTTTCTCAATAGTAGCTTCAGCCCTCTTGGGTTTGTGGGTATAATTCATAAGTCATTTGATTGGAAATTTGATGTAGATTAAGTTTTGTAGACCTCATTTTTGCCATAGAATCAATATTTCAGCAGATATAAGCCAAAAATCAGATTTTTGGAGAAACCCCCCTCCCTTTGATTAATTATAGCTCTAGCTCTCTTGGGTTTGTGAATACCATTCAAAAATCATCTGATAGGAAATTTGACGTAGAATAAGTTTTGTGGTCCTCATTTTTGCTCTAGCGCCAATATTTTGGCAGTTATGGGCCAAAACCCTGATTTAGGGGGCAAAGATCCACAATTTGGGAGAGACGCGCACACCGGACGGGACCGGACACCTCAGATTCATGTTCAGGACATAAAATGGACTATTAGAGCCAAAAATCGGTTGGCCACCGAGTCTTTCCCTATGAAATGTTAATTCTACTGTAGTGCAGTAGAATTCAAGTCCGACCCCCAACAAATTGCTATAAAAGCGGTTTTTGGTTTATTCTGTAGAAAAGAGTCTATTCTATCACAATACTGAAAGACCTCCCTGATCCTGCCCCCCTAAGTCACTTTTTTCGATGCCACAGCCCCCTCAAAATCAGTTTTTCGCCTTCAACTTTCAAAATTTTGCACTTATGAAAAAAAAGTTGAAACAAAAGTTGTAGAAAATCATAAAACGAACAATTTTGTTATTTACAATTTTTCCCTAGGACGTCGTGGAAGGGAGCTAGGGCCTTTGAAAAAATCACAATTTGTAAATTTCCAATTAACAGAAATAATTTCGAAAAATCGGGTTAATCGACTTTCAGGAGCGGTTCTTTTGCACAGTACATCCTATTACTACATATAATAAGAAAAATGTATAACGGATCCTAGATCTCGAAGTGGGGGGTGGACCCTCCGCAGGAAAAGTCGCATTTTCCCCCAAGCGTAGCTCGGCTGCAATGAAAAATTCGAAAAATCGGATCAAACAAACGTTGTAGAGCGTGAAAAGACGAACATTTTCCTTTTTTTATTTTTTTTCTACGTGGTCTTGGAGGCGAGCTATTGCAAAAAGAAAAAAAAGCGGAGTTTGAAAATTTTTCATTACCTCAATAAATTACACATGTGTACATATGACTGGTACGTACATTTGAAATGTATAGCGAACCAATAGTCGAACTAGTGACTTTCTGGGATTTTCGGGTCCGCCTAACTCGATTTTTATAATAAATTGACCCCCCCACTGAACCCAAATTGGGCCCCAAAAGTGAAGGGTTCAAAAATCGAGTAGAAATTTTCAAACGCCGCTTTTTTTTTTCTTTTTGCAATAGCTCGCCTTCAAGACCACGTAGAAAAAAAATAAAAAAAGGAAAATGTTCGTCTTTTCACGCTCTACAACGTTTGTTTGAACCAATTTTTCGAATTTTTCATTGCAGTCGAGTTACGCTTGGGGGAAAATGCGACTTTTCCTGCGGAGGGTCCACCCCCCACTTCGAGATCTGGGGTCCGTTATACATTTTTCTTATTCTATGTAGTAATAGGATGTACTATGCAAAAGAACCGCTCCTAAAAGTCGATTAACCCGATTTTTCGTAATTATTTCTCTAAATTGTAAAATTTCAAATTGTGATTTTTTTAAATGCTCTAGCTCCCTTCCACAACGTCCTAGGGAAAAATTGTAAATAACAAAAATGCTTGTTTTTTGATGTTCTACAACTTTTGTTTCAACTTTTTTTTCATAAGTGCGTAATTTCGAAAGTTGAAGGCGAAAAACTGATTTTGAGGGGGCTGTGGCATCGAAAAAAGTGACTTAGGGGGGCAGGATCAGGGAGGTCTTTCAGTATTGTGATAGAATAGACCATTTTCTACAGAATAAACCAAAAACCGCTTTTATAGCAATTTGTTGGGGGTATGGCCATTTTTTCCCCTATTTCTACTGTACTACTGGACTAATACTGGTATAGAATTTCCCTCAAAAACATATTGAGATTTAATTCTGTCGCTGTTGTTTTCAGAAACCCTAATTACGAAAGTTTCGACGTAGAATGGAAACCATCGACGGTTGCAAATCCATGCTATTTACGCATCAACGATTCTATCCAAGCGGTAGATGAAAAACTGAACGGTGAACGGATGGAATTTTGGCAAAAGCTGAAGAAATCATACCAGAATAATGGAATTCAATCGTAAAAATGATAATCGATGGATCTTACGAGCAACTAGGAGGCAGTGCAGACGAAAAATCACATCGAAAACGAAAACAATGCCACGTAAAAAGTAAACATAAACTCGCGTAAAATCTTCGTACACAATTATCTTCTAAAAGTACACCCTAACCGTAAAACTATAAAACTACGATCAAACACCCATTCGAGGGTTGGCATCAACTTACCTCTTCCGTTAATAAACCATTTGGACAGTCTTTTAAGAATCCTTTGTGCCTGCAACAGAGAAACAACAAACTTTGTATTAATATTCGGCACGACGGGAGTGTAAAAACTGCGAAACTTGGTAACCCATCTCGCCGGTTAATTTTTGCGTTCGCCATCTCCGCGAATAATAATGCGTATGCCTCGAAGGCGCCATTAGTTCTACCTTCTACCAGCAAAAAATACTCGCCGATATTTTTATTATCGCAGAAGGCGTGCCGCATGCCGCTCGGTGGTTCGGTCTTAGTGAAACATTAACATTCAGCATGCTTAAAAGCATGGAAAAGTAAAGCCGCCGCTAATTATAGTTGGGGCAAAAAGTTTTGTAATTTTTTCCATTTTCTTAACGAACAACAACAGAAAAGACTATACGTGGAACGAGATATGCGGCCCGAACCAGATAGCAAGCTGAGCGTACGAGAGAGACGGAGAAAAGGCCAGAGAGCATTAAAAAAAGAAAAGCGAAATCAAATCACGAACAAAAAAAGTAGAAAAGTCTCGTCATAGCCGGAGAACAGAATCGCGTCGCAATTTATTTAGCGAGAAACCCGAACTAATTTCGATTAGATAGGTTTTCGCAGCATAAATATGGTAGACCTGGGCATATTTGGGGAAACGAAAGGCTGAATGCAGCAGGCAATGCGGACGTTGTGTTATCACGTGGTCCACATACACAATATTTTCGCGTATGTAGTGTACTTCTGTACTCTTCATAGTCGTGCACACCTACTTACTCCACATCCACACCTATCTATAGAGAATTAACAAGCTGCGAATGTACGATGCACGTAGGTAGGCGCCTGGCGCTGCGCGTATTTCCAAAAGAGGTTCGCCGTTTAATTTAGCCCTTTGCCGAGCTGCGCTGGTTTTGTTGGCGGCCTGCGCCATCGTCCCTACCCCGAGCTTCATCCTTTATTAGCGTTAACCGACGCTTATTTCATTTTTAATAACCCAGATTACATCGCGAATTATCTCGTAACGTTGCTGTTGAAAAATAAAAAAATAACCCCTTCGTTTCCCACCCTCATTCCATACTCGACGCCTCACATCGACCCCGCGGGCTCCGAAGATACACCACAAATTTTCCCCTCGAACTTTCACGTACGTAGATGTACCTATATGTAAATATTTCGCAGTGTTTTTTTTTACGTTTCCATAAAAGGTATTCATGTAAAGTCACATGGCACGGATAGTTAGGTACCTACTTTACGAGTTTTTCTCATTTTTATACCGAGTAAGTGTTGTTTTTATCTTTTATTTCTGTTTTCAATTCCCCCTTCTGTGTTGCGAGGTTGTCTCGTTCGTTCTCAAGGTTTTATACAAAAGAACGAAAACCGCTAAAACAATAAAGAAAATTTCAACGCCACTATGCCTCGATTTACATAGAAAAATATGACTAGCATAATTTTTCTGATAAAAATGCCATCATACGTGCGCGAGCATAATTTACAACGCTTCATTTCGGCATTCACTGATTGCGTCAAAAATTGAAAAACGCGGCTCATCCATCTTTTTTTTTTGAATTGAAGGAGTCGCGGGGCCGGGCCGAGGGACGTTTTTCTTTGACAAATCCTTCTCAATTATTCAAATAATGAAATCTAGTCGAAAAACTTCCTATAAAGGGTATGGCCGGATAAGGGGTGAATTTAACCCCCGGCGCTTTTGGGCTCCTAAACACCTCAAGTTATGTATATTGACTAGAAATAATTTTTCACAAAATTTTGGACCCCTACCCCCCTCTCTTTCGGAGCTATGGCCATTTTATTGCATCATTTTCAAGAATTTTTAATTTCAACGAAAGTGAAGGAAATTTTCTGTTCTTTGGTACAAAGTTACATCTGGTAGAGGTGTATTCATGATAATTTTTTCAACAATTTTGATGCACTCCTTCACGTTTTTTCGGTCATTTGAAGTTTTCAATCGTGAAAAATACCATATAAGCGAAGAGCAACCACCCTGGAAAAATTCCTAAAAAATATGTTTTTTTATGTAGAATTTTTCTATGTATTTGGTTTTGGCGATTTCTTTGAACTAAGGGCCGAAAATCGCGAAAAACCGTACAGAAATGTTGTAATTTTAGCAGATTTTTCAAATTTTGAGCGCTTTATACAAAAAAAATAACCAAATAAGGAAACCAATTTCATATTCGTGTTCAGCAGGTCAAAATACCCCGGTAAACACCCTTTTCGTAATAGTTTTGATTAAAATTTCAAAATTCACCTTTTTCACTGATTTTTAATGAAAAAAAAAGTGAATTTCGAGACTTCGAGTAAAACGATCGCGAAAAACGTATTTTTCGGGGTATTTTGATCTGCTGAACACGAATATGGATTTGATTTTTTCATTTCGTCATTTTCTCATGTGTACTACCTCTTTCTTCATCCCCAAGCTCCCATATTCACACCATTTACCCGACTGACAAAATTTGAAAAAAAAAATTGAAAAAAACGTTAACGAATCGCTTACTAACGCTGGCGTCTTTTTGGGAAAAATCGCTGACGAAACGCTAACGTTTTCGCGACGAATTCGTCATAATATTAGTTAGAAATTCGTTAGTTGTTACCTTATTACTCATAAAAAAATTTGAAAAATTTATGTCTCGTTAAGGATTCGAACCCGAGACCCTCGGCATAACAGGCGACCTCTCTAACCATTGACCTACCAGTGCTATTTACCAATTGGCATTTGACAACGGTATTTTGGATTTTTTAAATTCTTTCTCGAGAATAGTTATCAATTTTGTTTACAATTCCTTGTCAATTTAAACAAATTCAAACTAACGAATTTCCAACTATAACACTGGCGAATTCGTCACGAAAACCTTAGCGTTTCGTGAACGATTTTTCCCAAATAAACGCCAGCTGTAGTTAACGATTCGTCAACTAAAAATCGTTTACTCGACAAGAAATCGAGAGTCAGCTACATTTTCGCTAGTCTCGCTAACGAATCGTCAGCAAATTTGTCAGTCGGGATTGCCTCTAATTTATGTAATATTTCAACTTCTTCGCCGAAATCCATCTGCTAAGACGTATTAGAGTTGACAGTTTTTCAGATAGGGTTTCATTTTTGCCACTTTTTTAATACGTTGATTTTATGGTAGTCCTAGAGTTGAAAATCCCCCATTTAAATTTCCAACTTCCTAATACTATTAACAGTGATGTTATTGGTCTTATAAATACGGTTTTATTTTCGGAAAAAAGGCGTTCTTGTGTTTTTGACCAACAATGCCCCCCCCCCCCCAGAAAATCAATAATGAATTATTTTTGTACAGCGCAACAACGAGATGCCAAAGTGACAATTAGGAATATTTGTAAAAAAATCAAGCCCGTGAAACTTTTTTCAATCTCGAATTGCTATGTTGATTCTTGTGGGAAAATTTCAAAAAATTATTGTTCGAGATCTGGGCGCGCAATATTGTAACTCATTGGCTCGATTTAATGTCAAAGATATGGAGGATACGTGGAAAATAAATTCACCATCACATGTGACTCAAAAAATTTGAAATGGAAAGATTTTGGTTTCCGACTAATTTTGGGTCGTAGAACACAAATATGACATTAATTATTGTGTATAATAATTTTCTTGCTCAAGAGACCCGATCCAAATTGAAAATGAGGACGTTTTACGGAAAAATGACGAAATGAAAAAACCAAATCCATATTCGTGTTCAGCTTCAGCAGGTCAAAATACCCCGAAAAATACGTTTTTCGCGATCGTTTTACTCGAAGTCTCGAAATTCATTTTTTTTTTTTCATTAAAAATCAGTGAAAAAGGTGAATTTTAAAATTTTAATCAAAACTATTACGAAAAGGGTGTTTACCGGGGTATTTTGACCTGCTGAACACGAATATGAAATTGGTTTCCTTATTTGGTTATTTCTTTTTGTATGAAGCGCTCAAAATTTGAAAAATCTGCTAAAATTACAACATTTCTGCACAGTTTTTCGCGATTTTCGGCCCTTAGTTCAAAGAAATCGCCAAAACCAAATACATAGTAAAATTTTACATAAAAAAACATATTGTTTTAGGAATTTTTCCAGGGTGGTTGCTCTTCGCTTATATGGTATTTTTCACGATTGAAAACTTCAAATGACCGAAAAAACGCGAAGGAGTGCACCAAAATTGTTGAAAAAATTATCATGAATACACCTCTACCAGATGTAACTTTGTGCCAAAGAACAGAAAATTTCCTTCACTTCTGTTGAAATTAAAAATTCTTGAAAATGATGCAATAAAATGGCCATAGCTCCGAAAGAGAGGGGGTAGGGGTCCAAAATTTTGTGAAAAATTATTTCTAGTCAATATACATAACTTGAGGTGTTTAGGAGCCCAAAAGCGCCGGGGGCCAAATTCACTCCTTATCCGTCCATACCCTTTGAGAAAATTTTTAAGACGAACCAGTGTAAAGTTGATTTTCTGATATTATTATCTAGTTCAAAGCTACGTAATTTTTCTTTATTTTTACATTTTTTTATTTCTTTGAAAAAATCCTTCAAATTTGTTCGAAGTTGAAAAAAAAAATATCATCACTTGAAATTCTCGTTTTAAAACATACTTCACAACGAGTAGGTAGCTAGGTACGTATGTGATGTACTTCTAACTACCTATCCTTCTGTTTGTAAGCTCGTATAACGTCCCATAAAATTTACCATGCGTACTTACGATTAGAACGCCCTTCGACGTCAAATTTTCACACTATTTACGTCAAACGTTTCGAGTATTATTTGTTTTTAATGAGTTTAACAATCTCTTTGAGCAATCTACATTCTCGAATCCAACAATCGTAATAATGCTTATTTTGTTTCCGTGCGGTGCATGGCTGTATGGTTTCAATAAGCTTACTATAGGGAAAAAAACGAATGTCAAAAACAATTAGCAAATCTTTGATCTTATTTTGGAGGAAAATGCTGTAGATTAGGGTGAATTGAAAAGAAAAACACTACAAAAATGTGAGCCTTTCTTTTCTTGTTATAAAAAGGGAGGAGTTCAGAAAAAAGCTACGATACATTTTAAAGTACTATAGAAAATGCAATTTATCGCCACTTGGACATCCCTTTTTCTACAAAAGTGCAATGTGAGCTTCCAATTTTTTCTTACCGATTCAAAGTTCATACCGAAATCAAAAAACAAATTTTCGTGTTTTTTTGTAATTTTTTCAATTCATGGTACTATTTGACTTTCAAAAAATTTAAATTGATCAGCTAAAAAAATCGAAAAATTTGTGAAAATCGTGACAATTTTGTGCTATTTGAAACTTTTTAAACGAAATTTCGGGTGTTTTTTGTGCTATTACGAAACTTGCAATCGATCTTGAAAGTGGTTATACTCTCTCATTCTGAATCAGTGAAAAGTCATTAATAAATGGCAGAATTTCAGCACAGGAAAAATCAGATAAAATCACTGATTTTCAGAGACTTTTCACTGATTTTTCAAAGAATTTCATAGATTTTTCAGTAAATTTCATAAATATTACCGAGTTTTCAGTGAATTTTCACTGATTTATTACTGTGCTGCAATTCTGACTTTTTCAGTGATTTTTAATGAATTTCACTGATTCAGAAATGAGAGAATACCTTTCTATGTTTTTTACAAAGAACTCAAAAATTACAAATCGAAATTTGAAGATTCCTCGGCTTTCGCCAAATTCAAACAGTTTACTGAATCAATCCAAAATTGCGACATAACTAGAGTGTAAAAATTGAGGAGACATAAAGAAGAACAAGGTATCCATAGAAAAAATCTTTGGAGAAGGCCAGAACTTCTTTTAGCAGCCAAATTTGATATAAACTACAGAGAAACCGAGTCTACTCGCCCACTTCTCTCGGTAACCTAACGTCTATGTCACAACATCGAGCCGAAAAATTTTTTTGTACGTGTTAAAAAAGTTTCATGACATTTTGAAAAATTTTATAGTAGAATTGTCAACTACGTGCATCATGACTTGACACTAAGTTCAAATTACACATTCAATAATTATTTTGAAATTTTTTGAAGCAGTGATAAAAATTTTATAAAAATTGTTTCAGTAGTAAATCGTGATGCAAATGGCAGAAAGACTATTCTATACCAACTCGAAACAAAAATGAAGTCGGGTCTTCCGATTTTTCTCAATTTTTTTTACGATTACGAGTTCCCCTTGATGGTTAATTCACGTAACCACGATTATTTCCCTTCTACCCCTCAAAGAGATGAGAGGAAGGGGCGTAATTTTTATGCGATTGCGATTTTTTGCCAAATTACCTAACTTTGAAGGCTCATATCTCGAGATCGGTTGTACTTGGGGGAAAACTGTTTGCGGGATTTGAAAGAAAATTGATGGGATATAAAATAACGATAATCACATTTTGAAAAACTCAAAGTTGAACTTTGGTGGTGGAAGCTCAATTTTCATGATCGAGTATAAAAGATGAAACCTGTAATTTAAAAATTTGAAAAAATTACCGTAAGCAGCCTTTTTTACTCTTTTGTCAACCAACAAATTTTCAAGATGGAATTTCCACACCCCTGGGGGGTACAAAGGTCCACAATTTTGACCAAAATTCAGAAAAATCGAAAAAGTAAGTAACACATCGATTTCTGCTGATTTGACAGCGCTGATTTCGAATACGTACTCAGTTTTTTCATCCAATCCCTCTGAACCCTCCTATTAGTTCCCTTGATAAGGTTAAAATTTAAAAAAATGAAAAATAACGTGTGACCTATCGTTTGCTAGGTTTTTGAGGGCACTGAGTTCGAATATTTTCTTATTTTTTGGATTTGACCCTCAAGTGCCCCCCTAGCCCCCAATTTTGAGGAAAAGTATGTTAAGAAATGATAATAGCGTGTGACATAATTATCGATTCTCACTAATTTGAGGTCGTAAGATTCGAAAATCGACTTACTTTTTGATCCGACCCCCTTCCCCAAAAATCGTATTTTTCTCATTCCTTTACTTTTGAGTACTGATCCATGCAAATAATGAGAACAAGTCTTATTTATTTTATTTAGTATTTAAAAGCAAATGAGTGAAAAAAATAGATGTTTGGGAAAGGGGGTCTCTTTATTGCTGAAGAGTTAAATTTTTGCGGAGAAATTCTTTACTTGAGGTAGATATGTTTTTTCCGTTTTTTCAATTCAACCTACAATTTTTCCAAACACATCACCAACAATAGTTATGTTTTAAAATGTTCTAAAACTCATTTATTGACTTTGAAATTGTTAAAAATTTTGATTGAAAATACTTGAAACTGTCAAAAAAATACTCAAGGCAAAATATGTTTTTAAAGAGTCAAAATACCGTAAAAAGGATCAAAATTTTAATTATTTTAATAATAATAATAAAAAAACTTTTTATGGTACTTGTAACAATTCCTTTTCTGTCGATGATTTGAAAAAATTCTTACAACATTTTTCATCAACTATGACGTCAACAGATCGTGAGTCAATCTAACAATGTATTCTCTCATTTCTGAATCAGTGAAATTTATCAAAAATCACTGAAAAACAGTCAGAATTGCAGCATAGTAATGAATCAGTGAAAAAAGTTTCACTAAAATCAAGTCAGTGAAAGAAAATCGCCGAAAATCAGTGAAAATTCACTAAAAACTCAGTGATATTTATGAAATTCACTGAAAAATTTGTGAAATTCTTAGTATAATCAGTGAAAAATTGCTTTTTTCCTGTGCTGCAATTCTGACTGTTTATCAGTGATTTTTCACTGATTCGAAATGAAAGAGTACCGAAGACATTCGGAATTGGAAAAATGCATTAATGACGATCTGAAATCAAACAGCTTCAAATATTTTAATGAGAAAAAACCAACAGCAGTAAAACAAAAAAAGAAAAAATCTACAAGAAAATAACAAGAAGAAGCGGTAAGCGGGGTGATGGCCATAGCTGAAACACAGTACCTCGTATCTTTTGTACTTCGATACTAATTTGTATGTGTTCGAGAAAGAGAAAGAGACACCGAGCAGAGATAATGACAAAGAGTTGGAATTGGAATACGTTTTGGCTGCTTCGCGTCACGTCGCTTCGTCGACGTTGGAATTATCTATACTTATTTAAAATGACGAACTTTACTTACGGGCTATATAATTAAGCGGCAAAAGATAAAATACAGTCGCTGTCGCTTCTCCGCGTATACCATTAACCGTATATTGCGTGTCACCCATTCAGCTCTTTTACAGGCGAACGACGACGCGACGGTGGTGTTTATTTTTGCGCACAGAATGACTCGAGTAAAAGGCTACATTCGAATATACTCGTACTTTTCCTTCGGGTTTCCTTTTCTCCCTTTCTGAACATTGTTGTTAATGTTGCTTCTCGTAAAGCGTTACCTACTTCTTTTTTTGTTGCAGTCGTTTTTCAATAGTTGATTAAAAAAGTGGAAGGCAATTGTATGAAGAATCTCTACACTACACGGGTACCTTCATTACTTTCATTATACCTCTCTCTTTCATTATCCTTCCATTAAGTACGAGTAAGATTCGGGACAAACAGATCCCAAGATAGGACACTCTCAAAGCCGCGTATTTCCATATTTTAAAGCTTAACGTGAAAATTTTTCAAAAGCAACAATAACCTGTCCAGATTAAGTTATGTCAAAATTTTCAAAAATTTTCGTAATATCGCCACAGTGAGCCGGATTGCTAGGTCTGCATATGCCAAAAAATAAATTTTCATTTGAGGACATCAGGAATTAATTTACCACGGCGAATTCAATTTTTTGGTCATTTTTGCGCTAACCCATTATGGGAGGGGGTAACAATACAACATTTTGAAAAAAATTGTTAGGGTTAGGGATCAGGCGGACACACTGCAGAGATGATCAGGCTCGGAGGTTCTTGATCCGGTAACTCGCTAACGGAAGTGGTGATGATGTAGTACTCGCCGATTCGCGATCTCGTATACGTAATATAGACACAAAGGAATTAGATCGCGACACCACTTGATTCGTGTATAATCGATTTATTCAATAAGACACACATACACATACGTTACGCGAATAATCGATATAGTTAGCATACACGAACTTGATATAAAATAATACACATACATTTACGTTAACACATACGTTTAGAAACCCTAGGCGATCTATGCTGCGGAGCATGATCGCGGTCGCCGAAGGCAGAGCTAGAGTTTCACTGGGGTGAGTATCCTAAGCAGGACGCGCCTAGTTCGCGGTGGATAGAATACTAAAGGTACCTTACGTAAGTGAGATACATTTAGGGTAAGGAATCTTGCCTGGCTGAGCAGGGTTGCCATGTATCCGCGGAAGGGAGAGTGGGCCATATTACCCTTTACATATGCCCCTTCGATCTCAAACCTGTCACGTCTGACGGAGAGGAGAACGAACAAAGTTAAAGGAATAGCGTGACACCCACAGTCCCTGCCCCTTCGAGCTTAACTGCGGCAGACGGCGACCGAGAAGCATATCA